>PVHY01012998.1:0-42701 GCA_004024945.1 Uropsilus gracilis | reverse complement strand
TAGGTCAGCCACCCGTGCAGTGCGGGAGAGGCAGGCGGGCGTCCAGGCCCAGCCGGGCTTCCGAGGCAGAGTGTTTGTATCCCGAGAGTCCTGGGCGACTCAGTTGCATGCTGAACTTGAGAGTCACCGGCCCATTTCTTGGAAAGTGGTGTAATCACTTTACTCATTTCCACTTACTCTCCTGTTTCTAAAACTAGTTACTTCTTGCCTGCTTTTGAAAGTGCTCTCGCCCGCTTGGTGTGGCTGCGCAGGGTGTGCTGGGAGGCAGCCGCAGAGGACTTGACTCGTGGAGTGGGGCAGGGAAATTGCCCTGGGAGTTGGAGTCCGCTGGCAGCCACTGGTCTGGAGTCTCGATTGCAGGGCAGCCGCACTGATTTGGTGGCCTAATCACAGGACCGTGTGTGGGTCACTCAGTGCTGCGCCAGCGAGAATGCTGGCCAAGCCACACCACAGTTCACCTGTCAGTCGCCTGACGCAGGGTGGCGCAGACTTGCCGAGACGTGGCCGTGGCTCTTGGTCAGTGGCAACGACCGCCTATTCTGCTGGGCGCTGCCAGGGGTGTCGGTGCCGTCGGTGCTCCCGTCCTTGCTGCCTCTCCGCTCAGGCAGTCCCGGAAGAGACAGGTCAGTTGGTCAAACCTGAGCGACATGTCTGAGTCTTAGATGAAGACAGAATCCTGCAGAGCGGGCTAAGGCGGTTCCCACGATGAAATCGGGGAGCTGTTCGGTAGGAAGAGTAGAGGAGAAATGGAAGGAAAACTGCCCTGTTCCCGATAGACTGCTCCTGACGCGCAAGTGGCGCCTGTGAGACACCCAGCATGTGGGTGTGTCTGCAGGCCTCTTGGCTCTGCGTGTGTGGGTCAGCGGTGGCACTGTCACTGGACACGTGCGGGGTCCCTCAGTCGGTTCCAGCCACCAGCAGGGCAGGGGGTTAGTGGGGAGTGAGCCAGCACTGTCATCACGGCACCAGCCCCGGGATTCAGAGTGGATGGCCTGGAAGGGCCTCCTCCCGAGCCAGGGAAACGGGCTCTCACTCTCGAAACCCTGGTCAAGATCGTGAAGAAGGCCCACAGACGCCAGCGAGGGTGGGCAGGGCGGCCACGCTCGCTCTTTGGGAAGGGCAAGGACAAGCGTTCTGGGACACTCCTCAGGGCTCTAGGTCTGGGGGTCTGTGGAGGTTGAGGGCAAAAGGAATTTAGACTTTGTTTTCTGAGGAAGCGAGGACAGAAGACCTGGCCAGAGTCCATTTATCGTTACTAATTGTAGGCGTGAGTCAGCTGCAGCCGGGTGGCTGTGCGGGGCTCTGCCCATCTCCAGGTGAACCCACAGCCGGTCTCCAGGTGGGTGCAGCTGGTCAAACCACTCTGGCCTCAAGGTCCCAGCTTTGCTGTCTTCCCCAGCAGCCAGCTCCGTCAGCTGTGGAAAGCTGACTCAGGAAGGCCAGGCTGGGGAGAGCCAGTGGAAACTGTGTGAGGGCGTTTACGGCAGCAGGCATGTGCATGGAAGTCACGGGGTTTTCAGCCTTTTGTTGACCAGCGGCACTGACTGGCCGCGTTTCCACCGAGCGCTGTTCCTGAGTCCTGTCCTGTCCCGGGCCCTGCCTGTCTGGGGGGTGGAGTGGGTGTTCAGTTTGTGCAGGTCCATTGCAGCTCTTCCCGGGTGGGAGGGTGTGACTGGGGGTGCAGAGCTCCACTTCTGGGGTGTAGTAGGGGAGTGTTTTTCAGCAGGAAAGGAAAAAGAAGGCGATGATGGACGGCTGCACAGGCCGGAGCTCCTTCAGCTGTTTGAAATGGAGTGAAAACATGAGCACCTGCACCCTGGTCCCCCCGTCTTTCACTACCGCTTGTCTTCCTGCTGCACGCCCTTCCCAGGAGGCCACATTGGTCCAGCTCCTCCAGGCTGGCGGTCTTGTTTCTGTGTGTTCAGGTATTTCCTGAGGCATTCTTGGGCTGTCTGCCTGGATCCTCTTTATTACTGAGTTTTTAGAGATGGTCATCAGATTTCAGAGTGCGCAGGCTTGGAATCATCTGCCCTTCTTCCGTCCTGTATTTTGTTTACACCCTTTTATTCTTAGTGGGCTTTTCCTGCAGAACGCGAGGCTTCCCCTGCAGCTTGCACCGCGTCGCTCCAGATGCCTCCGCAAGAAGCAGTGAGCCTCATTGCATCGCGACCTCAGTGTCCAGCAGGAGCAGGAGCGTTTCACTCGCAGCCATTTGAGATCACCCTTGACGGTAGCGAGAGCCTGTTTAACAGTGGTTCTGGGAGGCGCCGCAGTGAGCGGCCACGCACACTAAGGAATGCGACTTCCTGGCGGTGTGCCCGACCTCCTCTTCCCCTTCTTGTCCGCGTAGCCCCTACCACCTCCAGTCCCTGCGGCCCACCCTATTCCCCCACCCCTGCCCTGGTGTGTCTCACCCCTGACTTAAGCGGCCCCATTCCCGTTTCTCTTGAGCGCTCGCTGCTGGGCCGCTGCAGGAGGACAGGTGGCTCCTCCCTCATCAGAGCCCCCTGGGTGCCTAGGGGAGCATCTCGCACACTCTAGACAGTTGGTCACGCTTCCCCCCAGGTGTCTGCTGGGTGAGTCCGTCCCTGGTCGCAGGCCTGAGGGGCCCCTGTTTTGCAGGCTCTGGAGCAGTGCGGTGCGGGGCTGGCTGCTGGGCCGTGTGCGGGGGCTCTGGCTGACACGCGTGTGTGGCGAGGGCCACCGAGAAAGTTTACTTTGGTTTCAAACTCAGTGACGTTCAGCTTGGTAAAATGAGGATTTAAAAGCTGCTGCTCTGTTTTTTTAAAGTGCAGCGTACAGATTCCGTTCCGTTTATAATTCAAATTTTAACAATCGCTGTAAACAGTTTTGCGCTGGGATTGATATAGCCCATGGAGCAGCTAATGCTTGCCTACTAAAGAAGTCTCAGTTTCCGGTTCCGCCGTTAAGGTCTCTGTCAGCACAAACCTTCCCTAGTGCTTCGCCCCTCTTGCGGCCGAGCTAGACCTGGGGACAGAGTGACCCTGGAAGGGGTCTGGGCTGCGGTGCTGGGCGTCTCGTCCTGACGCACTTGGAGCTCGTGTCCCGCCCGCCAAGAGGCGGCCCCGCCGGGGAGGCCTGGGGCAGTCGCGCAGTCTGTTTCTTCATCAGGGAAGTGGGGAGCAGTGTACCTGTGCCCCAGACTGCGGTGGGGATGGATGAGTGCACGGCCAGCCACAGTGCCCGGGCTCTCCAGCAGCGTGAGACACAGACACGGAAGTCATAGGTTCCGTGTCGCTTGGGATTGCAGTCACAAGGCAGCTGTTCCAGACCAAATTCTTTAAACTAGGAAAGAGGAAAAATACCGACCACCTCTTCCTCTTAGCCACCCGAGTTTAATGCATTTTTCATTATCTTAAAGACTTTTTTCCCTTAAATCTTGAAATTTCCTTTACTCCAAATCTTCTCAGGCCCCCTCACTTTAATTAAGGCTGTAATTGCCACCATAGATAATTGGGGTCACCTAGCGCCTCCTTGTTTTCCTGTTTGCCTCACCTGCTTGCCTCCCTGCCACAGCCGGTGGGGCTGAGAGCCTCGCGCTTGCCTGGAGAGGAGGCCTGCTGCCCCGCTGGGCGCTCTGCTTGCTCCCGCGCAGCCTGTGTTTCGGTTGTGAAGTTGCTCTGGGCCAGAGGAGGAGGCTGGGGGAATGGCCTTCCAGACACTTTGCCCCTCGGGCTGCTCAGACGTCATCTCCCATGCGCGGGAAGCGGAGGCAGTTCACGGCCGGGCTCCTGGGAGCGGCCTCAGCCCGCTGTCCGCTCGCCGTCCGCCGCAGCATGCCCTCTCCGGGGCCCACCTGGCCGGCTCCGCGGAGTTTCCGAGTCCTGGCGGAGCAAGAGCCTGGCTTTCGCGGTGTTGGCTCCAGGGTTAGGGGCCGTGTCCAGGGCCCTGGGAGCGTACCTGGTGTCCGCAGGCGCAGGACTGCTTTGCCGTGGAGCCTGTGGGGACCCAGTTGGAAGGACTGTCTGCACGTTTTTCAGAGTGTGGTCAGGGCAAGGCTTTATCAAGAGCCTGTTTGTGCTCAGCCGTTGAGGAAAGGCCTTAGAAGCCCTGTTTTCTTTAAATTGATGGGCGGCGCCTGGCCTCTCACCTCGCTCTTTGTCTTCTCGCCGTTACTGCGGCGCCTGGGGGGGGGGGGCGACCCTGCGCAGGGCCGGTGAGAACAGTGCGGAAGGGAGGCAGGTGGTCAAGAGGGCCAGAATGGGTGAGAGCGGCCGGCACCTCTAGTCGACGGCGCGAGTGACTCTGCTCTGCGGAGATGTTCTGTCTGGTTGAGTGAGCGTCGCCCTTTGGAAGGGATGCTCGGATCAGCTGCCTGGCGTGGGCGTGGGCGTGGGCGTGGGCGTCTCTGCCAGCCCTGATGCAGATGCGCGGTTCAGCCCGCACGCAGTCCGTGACGAGAACTTGGAGAAGCGCGCATGTCCTCGTGCCCGACACTGGCCGCCATGTGTGTTTTTGTCTGCGTGATGTAAACGCCTGGACAGTTTCCTTAGCGTTTTACAAGCGGGTTCTGAGCAAAGGCGTCACCGTCAGGTGTCCCTTGGTGGCGTAGGCCCTGTCGGGTACAGCTCGCACAGGTGTTTGTGCTGCTCACGCAGCGAGCGTTTCTAGAGCTGCGGGCAGCACTTACAGACGGAGGCCTGAGAGCAAGTTCCCTTCAGCTTTGTGTAGACGCCGCGGTCTCGGCTGTGGTTACTCAGTCCTGGTGCCAACAGCGATAGACAAGGCAGAAAGGAACGAGCATGGCTGTGTTCCGGCAAGGCTTTCTTTATGGCCGTGAATGTGGTTTCACGTCATTTCCAAACTCCAGTCATGTCCCCCTCCCACTGCTGAACAGTAGGAACGCCAGTCTTTGCTGCTGCCTTACGGAGCCAGCGGCGCGTTGGGCTGCAGGCCCAGGGCGCCAGTGTCCTCTCGTGCTTGCTGCCTTGCCTCTGTGGAATTTTGCCTCTTCTTCCAACCCGCACATTTTTTCCATCACGTGCTATTTTAGGCTACATGAAAAATATAACTTGCTTTTTGATTTCTCCAGCTAAATTTTAAAAATCTTGTTTGTGTTGTTGGAGCCGTTCAGGCGTTAAGTGATGACCTGCTTCCCAAGCAGGAAGGGTAGAATGTTGCCTTACAGACAGACTGATGACTGCGCCTCCCCAGCCTCACCAGTTCAGCCTCAATCTGCCTCCGGAAGCTTGCCAGTGGACAAGTATCTCTTCGAGGCCATTGCCACCCTGAATGATGCCCTTTGGAGACACCCCCTCCCCCGCCCCCCATAGATTTATTGCTGCTTTCCTTCCACAGCAGTGTGTTGTGCACTTCCACACAGGGTCCAGTGAGGGCAGTTACACGTCGCCATTGTGAGCGGGTGCGGTCACGGTGTCTTCAGGGACATTACACCCTCACAACTGTATGACAGGTTTTGGGTGTCTTGTTTATTGCTTGCAAAAACAAACTAACAGCTTTCTGGAGACTGTCCAGCAGGGAACCTGAAAGAATGGATCCACATAGCTGCAGGGGGGAGGCGGCCGAGGGTGGGGTTCTTTGTTTGGCTCCCCAGACTGGATGCTCCAGTCTGAGTGGTGGACTGTGACAAATAGTCCCAGGGACAGTGGAATGAGATTTAGATTTACCTCGAGTCTAATTGGACTGAGATTTCCTGCAGTTTTGTTAAAATCCTCTGCCCTTTTGAACTCCTAGGCTCTTGAGGTTTAGCTTTTGCTAGCTCAATTAATTGTTAAATGTTCCCTTTTTTATAATTATACATTGATGCCTTGCTTTGTGGTAGCTGAGGAAATTGCTGAAAGAGTTGTTTAATCTATTATACTCTATCAGTTTTGTAAAAAGCTCTTTTTTTTTTTTAAAGGAAACAGTTTTGGTTTGAAGTGGCATGGCGGTATTTGAGCTGGAGAACATCGGTTAAATTGACATGCAGGAATTTGGCTCTGCTCTTGACAGAAATTGGCTTGTATCTGACACTGACCCATGTGTTTGTCATCTTTCCAGATATTGCCTTCTATTTATTCTGACAGCTTTAGCAGCTGAGAAAACCAGACTTTCCAAAATTAAAAATATTGTCTGAGTTTAAAGATGGAATAGTGTATTGTATTTGTTGAGTTACTTTAAAATGTATGTGCGCAAGAATGATTGCCTCTTGCAAAACATTTAAAACTACAGAATAGGTATATTTGTGCATGAGTTTGGGAGACATATAAATATTCTAAATACTGGAAAAAGTAAAAATATATGTTTCTTCTACTTCATTTGTTTGTGTTAATACACATTTTGTAGTGGATTTCTCAGTACTCTAAATAGATGGGGAAAGGCAAATAAGTGGCCTGGTTCTTTCAAATATTTTTTATTATTTTATTATTTATTTATTTTTCTATTTTCTATTTGATTTTATTTTTATTCTTTAAATCACAACCTCAGTAAATGGTTTTTGGGATACCTCTCCCTCCATCTGGTGCCCCCTCTGTTCACTCAAACCCCTTTGTTGTTTGCTAGTCTGTGTTAAGTCCATTAGTCTCTTTCCTGTGGCAGTGTCCTTTCACTGGGTGAGGGACTGCGTTTTTGGGACCAGGCGAACCATGCTGATAGGTTTTCAGTGTTAACCTTGCGTTGGGTGGCCAATCTGTATTTATTTGTGGTCTGTCCATGTTTTCTTGTTGGAGGCCGTCTTCTCCAATCCCTTCTCTGTGTTGTTTTGCTGCTTTGCCTTATGGTTGTGGCATCTGGTTTAGGGGGCCTCACCCCCAGCCAGTGTTGGTGAAGAAGTTTCTCTGTAAATGGCCAGGCACCTGTGAATGGCCGTTGTAGATCATCTCCTCTGCCTCAGTTTGCAGCTTTGCTGTGGAGTCGATGCTTCCACTTTTTGGCTTTCCTCTCTCCCGTGGTGTGGGGAGGGGTGCCTTGCTTTCCTAGAGGACATCTCAGAAATGAGGTCTTAGCTCTTCCAGCTAATGGGTGTAGATTCATGACATCATGTTTCCATGGCTGTTTCTCCACTCTCTCATGCACTGGTTCTCTCAATATTCCATCTCCTGTGTCCAGCTCAGACTTGTGGGCTGGATTTTTACCTGGGCCCTCACCCATTCTCTGATGGTGTTTGTATTATTTGTGTTCTTCCTCCTCTTGAAGATTAGCTGGAGAGTGAAATGAAAGGGGCATCTCCCGCTCTCTTCCCTGCGTGGGGGCGGGGCTTCTTCCAAGGTGCAGTTCCAAGCCACCTTGGGGTAGGGGCTTGATCGAACCATGCCTCAGTCCCTTTGGGCTACAGATGGCCGCCCCACGCACCCATCCACTGGTGGATGGGGCTAAAACCCCACCTGGGCCCCCCTCCCAGGCTCTCTGGTGCAGGGCCCTTACCTGGAGTTCCTTGCCACCTTGGCTGCCTGCTGGCAAAGGGACCCGGACAGCCCTCAAATGCTTTTTAAATGCCTCAAATGCTTTTTAAATAAGCATTTCAAATGCTTATTTAAATGCTTTTTAAATAAGCTTATAAAGTCACCTGACTTTTTAGCCTATTAAATTCATACATACTAACTTTATGATTTTATGTGTCATTAAGTAGTTACTACTTTTAATCCATTTCATTATATTTTACCATTAAATGTGTGCTTGAAGTGATTACGCAGCCTGCTCTATGTTACACATGAAGATAGTCCACAGTTTTCATTCAACCCCTAAGTTAATTTTCTCACATATATCTTACAATTTCCTTACTCCATTATTTTTGTAAGTTGTTTTTTAAATAATATCTAGTGTGATATTGTAAAACTTATAAACTGAGTTGCAAAAGGTGAAGATACAGTAGTTGTTTCATTTCCCTCTGCAAGGCTGCAGGCATTGCTCTGGCTTTGTGTTCTGGGCAGATGTTGGTGCTTGACAGGCGGTGAGTTAGTGTCTCATTTTAGACTGATCAATAGATTGATGCCGTCAACATAAAATGTGGGAGTTTTTTTTTTAGCTATCGATTTTTATTAAATAATTGGAATGAGCTTATTGTACAGCTTTTTACTATTTATGTTGTTTTTTAATATTCTCACCTTTTATGTTAACATTCTAAAATTACATTTGACATTAAGGTTACCTCCCAGCTGATTACCTTCCAGCTGTTTACCTCCCAGCTGATTGCTCTGATACATCCTTTTGCAGATTTCCAACTAACTCCCTTTATTTCTTGGTGTTTTCTCTTTCCATTTGTTCCCCTCCCCTGCATTTTCAAGTAAGAAAATTGAAATAATCAGATAAGCAAAAGTTAGAGACTAAAGTTAGGTGTTAACAGACCTGAGGCATAGAGCAAGAGAGGGGGAGGAGAGTAAAATGGACTGGACGGGGGTGAGGGGGAGGGGCACAAGAGATAAAGATGGTTCACAGGTGATGGGAGAACCTCAGGGTAGACAAAGATATAGTGCGTGCGTGTGTGCGTGCGCGTGCGTGTGCAGTCAATAAAAAATATAAAGTTAGAAACTAAAGTTAACACTGAACTGTTAACATTTTACTGTCTGGTCACATCCTAAAGTATGTCTGCAGTTAGGTTATTCACTACTTTGTAGTCATATTTTCAAATGTGTCCTGAATTTATTGCTTTTCTTTGCAAATATTTGCCATTAGAAAGAACAGTGAAGAATTCTTCATTGATTTCTGCCCACTTTGCCTGGAAGAAGAATTGCGGAGTTTAAAGGGTACCTCTGGACTTGTAGACATTTTAATGTGCTGCCGGTACAAATTTCTCACCAGGCATGGTATCCCATTGCTCATTTGCCCCTGAAGACAACTGAGTTTGGGGCTTTGGAACGGAAGTGAGTGTTCTTGAGAAAGAGCAGGAGATTGCACCTCATCTTTGGGCACTAAATCTTCACTGCAGGCAGCAGGTCAGACACAGGTGCTGTTTTTTATCCACAGTTAATAGTGTGGAAAGGAGGCAATAGAGTTTGATATTAGGGAGAATGTCTCATTTCTGTTCTGAAGCAAAACGGAGTATATTCGCGGAATGTGGTGCCGTGTGAGCCCCGTCTGCTTTAACTTCTGCTGCGTGTGACTGATCACTCACAGGTGATGACGTAAGGGGGCAGTTTCCTGTGTGGGTAACTCTTGTGCTAGGTCATTCCAGACAATTTGGCCATCAACTCTCCCTCTTACACTGTTAGAGGTGCAGCTGCGTAATCTCTGACGTCAGCTCATATCCACATGGAGGTGGCGAGGAAACATGCCCCCCAGTGGTGGCAGTAGATGCCACCAACCTACTCAACGCAGAGTGCCAGTTTATGGAGAAAGTGTCGTCCTTAAGTCCTACTTGTGCAAGTTTGGGGCACGCTTATGCTAGGCCTTTAACTGGGAGGTCTCTCTGGGGAGGCAGTTGAGGGCTTAGTTTTGCCTGATTTCATTTGCCACTAGGGATTAATTCTTAGACCTACTGGGAGGCACAGTGTTTACTCTTGCCAAGCTGTTGCTGTCACTTTAAATCCAGAGCTCTGTGCTCTGTTTCCTTCTGTTCACTTGCTGAGGCCGCCTGTTCCTTCCCAGCTTTCCCTGAGAGATGAAAATTAGGGTACTTCCCCCAAACCGTTGTTCTGGCTGTCCTTCTCTTCATGACTGTAATCTAGGTGTTTTGTCACTTTCAAATAATTTAAAGATGTTTATGTTTAATCATTAGAAATACTGGCTAATGAGTGTTTCAGTAAATTTATGGTCTGGTGTTTCAGCTACTGTCATACGTTTCATTATTTCATTGTGTGTGGCCTCCATTCCAAGTGGTTTTAAGGTCTAATGATCTGTCTCCCTCTAGTACATGGTTTGCCTTCAGGTGAGCAGAAGGACTGGGAACCCCAGCCACTCCTGTTTTCCATGTCCTGTTTCCAGGAGCTGAAATCCTGTTGCTCTCTATCGCCAGAGCTTAATCATGTGACCACGCCTGCTGTGAGGGAGTCTGGGAGATGTGCTCTTCACTCCAGGGGTCTTGTGCCCGGCCAGATGTGACACTGTTACTGGGAGGAGGGGAGAGTGGCTTGGCCAGCAGTCTCTGTTTCAGAGACCAAAATGCTAAGTGAAATTAAAATTACTGCAGACATACATGTCACTGGTTTCACGCCCAGCTATAATGCTAGATTATGAACTTGTCAAGGAGAACACAATATTTTTATTCATCTCAGTACCTCTAGCATTTAACTGGTATGTCGGTGGTGCCCGGTAAATTCTGTTTATTATAGCATGTTTATCTTTTACTTCACTTTATTTTTTTATTTTTAAGAGACTCGGTCTCACTGTGTTGCCCAGGCTTGTCTCGACCCCACAGACTCAAGTGATCCCAGCCTTCTAGGTAACCTTCTAGGTAACTAGGATTACAGATGTGTACCACCATGCCCAGCTCATAGCATGTTTATCTTCATTTGGAAATTTTTTCATCTTGACAAGATTTTCCTGTTATTTGCCACTAAGTTAAAATGGAGATCTTATTTCCCCACCCACCCTTGTCCCCAGTTCTGATTCATCTGGTCTCAGCAGAATTTCAAAACATGATGTTTTCCAAAGTACAAATGATAAAAACAGGACTCCCAGGAAGTGTCACTTTGGCCAGAGCAGCTGCTCTCAGGTTTGCAGCGTGTGGAGTAGCCACCCAGAGCTTCTGATGGCCCAGTCAGCAAAATCTCTCATCTCATTTTTGGAATCAAGGACACCTAGACACTTTAAGGACTGCCACCTCGCTCAGATTCTAGCTCCTTTGATCATAAAAGTTGTAGGTGGTTGGCTTATCACCAGCCAAGATTCCACCTCTTCTCCCCCCCCCCCCCCCATAGTTTCAGCTTGAGAACACCCTGATGGTACAAAGCAAAACTGCTACATGTAGCATCCTAAGGAGAGGTAGCTCCTTGGGAAATACCTTGTTCCTTGAGCCCTCTCTCCCCGCCCCCAAACGCTGTCACCTTTATTGACAGTCTGAGGTCATGGTGTTTGTTTGGCCGATTGAAAGTAAATAGATGCTCAGAATTGTGCTTAAAATACCTTTGGCTCTTGACTTGACTTAAAAGAAACACCTGCTGAAACTGCAGTAACTGCTGCAAAACCCAGCAGCAAACGTGACTCTTTAAGAGGGAGAAGGAAGAGGCCGGGGCAGTAGGACTCCGGAGACGTGCCTTTGATGGAGGTGAGGCAAGGCAGGACACGAGCACGGCACGCTGGTTCTTGAGCCTTCATTTTTGGGGGGAGAAATCACATGCATCAGATAACGTGTGTTAGAAACGGGCAGTGGGGGGGGGTGACCTGCTGCAAACTGTGTAGGAGGGTGACCTGGGGGAGTGATGGCAGGCAGGTGAGTCTGGGCTGAGATGTGACACAAGCTAGGGTAGAGCACCTCTGGTCAGGCTGCAGCCTGAGGCGTTTCAGGGGCTGGGCGGGGTTGGAATGTGGCTGAGCAGATGGAGAACTTGGCAGGGGAAAGCTGGGGTGAGGGTCCTGTTGGAGATCCCCCCCCCCGTGGTGAGTTTGGGGGCGGCAGGTTCTGGATGCTTGCCGAGTACTGTTTGGGTCTTGGTGGATCAGTTTCTTTCACGAGACGCACGTGGTATGCCTTCTGTCCCTCAAGCACCGCTCATGCTGCTGTGTGGACGCTTAGGTGCGAGACCAAGCGCAAAGGGGAGCGGCACTTGGGGTGCCGAGGTGCCGGCAGCCTGTGAACAGTGCCTGTCTGTGCGCCTTCGCGGTGGCGGTGTTAGCACGAGCATGGCTGGCCGCACGGCCTCTCTAGAGTCGTAACTGTCCCTGCCGTGGCCTGCGGCAGCTGACATGAATGAGAGAAGCTGCCCACTAAGTTGAACGTGTAAGGCAGAAGATTTTAATGGTGATGTTGCTGGCTTGGAAAATGCATCCTGTCTGGACATGTCTGTTCATGCGACCTTCGTTTTCTCAGCCTTTTGTTGCAGTTCAGACCTAGCTCTTTCTGGAAAGTCGGCTGATACTGAATGGGGAGAAATACGAAATTACATATGTGCATACGTGTGTGTGTGTGTATATCCATCTTCTGAGGAAAGACTCACAGACGCTCATGCCTGCGAAGTACCAGAAATAATTGGTGTGGGAAAGTCTGAAGCGTGATGCTTGGACTGTGGGGTCATTGCTTTCACAGAATTGAGACTGCAGACGACAATTAACTGTCATTAATTTCGTGGGATAGAAATATGTTCCATTTACTGTACAGTCAGGAGCCAAGCCTGACTGAGTTTAAATAGATGAAATCTAAATTATACTGACAGTCCATTAAACAGTAGCAGAAAACCCGTAAAGAAAATGGATTCGCTGATACCAGTTTATAAGAAAATCATTTGCCAAGTAAGAATTACAGCCCAGGCCTTGTGAATCCCCCTGTGTATTTCGGCGACACCGCAAGTTGCCTCAGCCATTTATTGGGAAACTCAGGCTCCCGGTGCATTGTCTTCTGAAACGGAGCAAGCAGTGTTGCTGGAATCTGCTCTGCAGGATGAGAGCCTGGAGAGCCAGCCGGCCATTGTCTGTTGTCAGCCATCTGAAGAGAAGAGACTCTACTCCGGCCTACCTGTCCCCAGCTCTTTTCCCCATGAACACTGGACATTGTCTTACAGAAATAGCTGAATTGTCTGGAGTGGCTTCATAAATTTATGTGCGCACTGCAGCCGCGTTCCACTTGGAATCTTTGCACTGAGGATGTGTCAGCATTATCATCAGCAGTCATCCTCTACTTAATGGAGGTTTTGTGGTAGAATTAATTTTCCTCAACATGATTCTTGCTGATTTGAGGGGGCCTGTAGGTTTATGGCACCCCTTAAGGATTAGAAAGGCAGATACAGTGGGGCAAGAAGAGAGAGAAGGGGGGAGAAGCGGGAGAGAGGGGAGAGATTCCGTTACTCTGTTGTCTCTGATGCCCTCTGGGGCACATCAGCCTCCACAAGCATGCTCAGACTCTCTAAGAGAGTCGCCTGCGTCAGTTCAGATATTTTGCTGGCTAGCATCCCTTTGATAATGGAGTCAATTGACTCACTAATAAGGGGGCTTTTTAAGAAACAGTTTTAGAATAAAATGTGGTAAATGCGTGGTGAATATCTGCTTCAGATGTTCTTGATTTGAATTATCCCAGTGTCACACCGTGTTGCTCAGCGTTTCCGTACACCTGCGTATACCGGTATCCACTGCTGGCAGGCTGATCTTACTCCTTTGTTTCACAGTTACCAAGCCTGAATAGCTTATGATCGATTTGGGAAGGGGGTTGGGGGCTGGCTGCAACAGTTACCCTGAAACCTCAGCAGCAGGTCTGAACGATGGTGAGAGGATCGCCCTGCATCAGTGTTTGAGCTCTTGTCCACACGGCTATTACCACTCTGTGGAATGGTAGCGCCACCAGGGGCCATTCCTCCTTGTACCAGATCTCAGTGGAAAAGCTTCAGTCTTTGCCTCTGAGAGCGAGGTGCTGGTGGTTTGTCATATATAGCTTTCATTATGTTGAGACACTTCCCATTCATTCCCAGTTCTCCGAGGATTTTCATCATAAATGGATGTTGAATCTTATCTGTTGCTTTCTTGGCATCCATTGATGTGATCATCTGGCTTGTTTTTTTTTTTTTTTTGAGACCAGGTCTCGCTATTTTTGCCTGTGGAACCGCAGGCTCTCGTTGCCCAGGGTACCACGGACTCAAGCCATCCCCAGCCTCAGCCTCCCAGGTAGCTGGGATGACAGGCGCACGCCACAATGTCCAGCTATTTTTTTTGGAACTAGGTCTCGCTACGATGTCCCAAGCGGGACTCAAACCACCATCCCTGGTCCCTGCTGCAGCTTCCTAGGCTGCCACTTAGAGACATGCGCCACTATGCTCGACTGGCTTGTATCTTTTTGTCAGCTGTTTTTTTTTTTTTTCCCTTATGCTTTTGCCATGCACATATATTTGAAAACAGGGTATTTGTCTTTCTCTGATGCTTTTCACCTGACACGTTACGAGAGGGAAATTCTTTAAGCGTAAGGGCAGGATGATGGCACAGATCAAGGACGGGGCTCACAGGGCGCTGACCTGTGACAGACATGAATGTCCACTCTGCTCTGCGGAGGCTGTTGGGAAAGATGCTGACAGCTTCTTTGTGTTTCAGGATGACAGACTGCTTGATGCTCCAGGCTGTGGTTTTTGCCCTTGAGAGGAATGTGCTCTCGCTCTATTTACATAAACCTGCTGATTTGCTGAGGGCTGAAAAAGCTGAGAGCTCTCTTTCCCCTAGGATCTGCCAGCCCATTTTGGCGGACTTCCTCCTCAGCTTAGCAAATGCTCTGTTGTTTGCAAGACATCACAGTAGATTCTTGGACACAGAGCAACTGGGCGTTGTGAGTTCAGCATCATTACCCAAGTCATGGACATGGGACTTGAGGTCACTTACTTGTGTGATCCGTTCCCAGGTGGGGGTAGACTGTTGGTGGCTTCTTTTCCAGATACATCCAGTAAAGAAAACAAGTAGTTATGCTGAAATTGGTGGTGATGTCTTGATCATTTTTCTGGTCCATTTCAGGCTTCCTGACTTTAAGACGGGGGTGGGGGGGTGGGGGGGGTGTTGTGTGTGTGTGTGTGTGTGTGTGTGTGTGTGTGTATGTTGTGTATATTTGCCCTGTAGCAGCTGTTTGCTCAATCTGGCAAATACACATTTTATATGGTAATTTTGAAAATGTGCATTATACATTTAATGGATCACAGCCGCCTTGCTCACTTCTCTCAGAATTGCTGTCTTTCTCGGGGAACATAGCATTTCTTTTCCCTTAAAACAAAACAAAAGAAAACAGTGTCTGCAGTGCTTGTGTTGGCCGTGGGGGTTTCAGGCTGAGGATCACTGAGCCAGCTGACTGAGAGCTATTTTATATCCAGCTTCAGACATTCCATGAACTCAGGTTGTGTGGAAATTCGCTGCAAATCATTTTGACTTTAAAAGACTCCAGCAGCGGAGAATTCAACATTGCTCTTGACTGATTTCCCTGTCCTTTTCCAAGGAAACCCTTTGTTCACTTGACTGGAAGCATCAGTATAAAGCTCTTTTCTTAAATAGCTCCTTACTAAAGAAGAAGGAAATGTGTCTTATAAATATTTGGCCTGATTTTGACTTTGCTTTGAAATTACTGAGAACTGATTACGAGGGATTTATCCTTACTTTGAGACTTGTGTCTTAGAATGGATTCCTTAGTTGACTGACCAGGTAGTGTATTTCCCCCCATTCCTGTGGCAGGTTTGACATGGTGTAAATTTTTTTAAGTTTTAGCCCATCGCCTCAGGCTTCGTCTCATGAGCTGTGTATGTCAGACAAGCTTCCAAGTGTTGGCCCCTGACTTTGCACGGAGCCTGTCCGACCTCTGCACGCACAGGTTGCAGAACACTGAGGCAGGTCATCTGAAGCGCTGTCCTGCTCGCCAGACTGCAGGATGCGCTGCGCCACCTTCATGAGCAGAATGAGGTGTCTGTTTTTTTAAATCAAGAAATGAACTTTGTGTCCCATGAGGAGGCCAGAGTCCTTAGCTAGTAAGGGATCTGCTTGTTTCGGAGTCAGTGGATGTGGCTGGAAGTGACAGTGGTCTGGCTCAAGGTCTGTGAATGTGGTTTTCTGTAGTGAGTGCTTGGAGCCTCGATGGCGGCGAGCTTGGGCCTGCGCGGCGCAGTCAGGGTTGGATGCGGAGCCCTGAGATACGGCTGTCCCGGCGGGTCTGGGGCGCGGACACTAGGGCGGCTTCGCTGCGGTTTCTGTCACGGGAGTGGTTCCTCCCGAGTCTTCTGGGATTCGCACTGGGGAGAGAAGGCGTACGGGAAGTCCTGTTGGCTTCTCATCGCCACCCTTTGTAAGAGCTTGCTGCTGAGTGCAGCGGCCTGGGCCCTGGAGCAGAGTGCGCCCAGGTCCTCCCAGCTGCTCTTCATTGAGGGAGGGGCCGGATCTGGTGTTGAGTGTCCATCTGAACAGAGGGGTTGCTGGGAACGCCTTGATCCCTGCACGGCAGGCTTGCGGCTTGCTGCTTTCTCTGAGGTGAGCTCTGGAAACTGGCAGCCTTCAGGGACTGCTTGGGAGGAAGCCCTGCCCAGGTCTCTGCAGTGCCGGCCTCTGGTTGTGCTCTGCTGGCGCTCAGTGTCCGCCGGCTGCCTGACCCCGAACCTCTGCGCCTTTGCTCTGGCTTCCTCTTCCCTGCAGGGACCCGGGCAGCAGAGGAAGCTACCTGTGTCCTCACAGATCCGAGTATCCTGAGGCCCGCACGTGCGGCGCCTCATGAGGAAGGACAAAGCAAATGCTCTTCAGCGTGGGTGTGCGGTTTCTCTCCCCGCCAGGTTGGGTCGACCGTGGGTGCCTTTGCTTCTTAGCACATGGTGCACAGCCTTTCTTGCCCTAAACTGTGATCCTGGTCGTAACTGTGTGTGTGTGTGGGGGTTCTCTCTTCATGGCTGCTGCTTCCCTTAAAATCATTAGTTTTCCTTTGGGAAAAAGGGAAGAAAGGTATCGTAGCCTGCCATTTTAAAAAAGCAACCATTTAGACTCCAGCTGCTGAGAGCATCAAAAACAATTATCCAACCACTGCCACGTCCAGTGTCATTTAAGAACGCTCTTCCCTGGGGATAAAGTGATCTGGTGTGCTTCGTTCCATCTCTGACTGGCTGCCTTGGCTATGTTACCATGAGAAAATGGGATGTGCTTCGGTTAAAATGTAATAATAGCAAGTTAGCTATAAGATAATAGATCTGTTTCCTCTTTCTTTCTTGGTCTAGGTGAAAAGGTTATTGTAATAGCATATTCAGGCTGGTCTTCTTTGCCTGTTTTATTGATGTCCTCACAAAATACTTACGACAATAAAGCAGCACTTGGCAAAGCCACTTCTCTCTAGACGTGGAACAGACCCTGGGAGTGAATCCCTCAGATGGTCTTGGTATGTGACCATGAGCAAGCAATCCCTTATTCCAGCTCTCTTCGGCCAAGCATGCGGGTAATTCCATGGTGTTTTCCTGCCTTCTTCCGGGAGCCCAAAAGGTGTCATCGAGGCTTTACTGAATTATTTAAATTTTTTAAAAAAATGGTTAAAAAGAACCCGAAGGCTATTATTTGTGATTTAGCGCCCCCTCTGGAGATGCAGTGATGATGGTGTGTGCTTTGTCGTGCATGCGGTGCCCGCATGGGCGCTGTCTTTGTTCCCGTAAAGATGATGCCATTATTTTAAAATTTCTTTTTCTTTTAAAGACTGTGTGTATATCGAGAGTCGGAGGCCAAACACACCGTATTTCATCTGTAGCATCCAAGACTTCAAACTGGTAAGCATTTTCGATGTGCTTTGATCGCCGCGCGCTTCTCCATCCGTGGTTGTCTCTTCCGGGCTTCTCCGCGCTGCCTGCTGACCGGCCAGGAAGACGTGCCCCATTTACCTGTTCATTGTGTAACAGCCACGATCGCAAAGCTCATGCTACAGCTGCTTCCTAAGTCTCCATTCCTGTAGCAGGCGTTTGGACAATTTTCGAGTTTCCTTGAGCTTCTGAAGTACTTGCTGCTTCTCAGCTATTGTAGGGACTGAAGTAAAGTTGGGATTAGGGCCGCTGTAATGAAGAGTATAAACGGGCCAGAGATCAGTTTTCAGTGGCAACTGTAATTTATTTACTTGTTAGATATTTTAGCCAGTGTGAAGTGTATCTTGAGGGATTTTCCCCTGGTCTCCCAGTGGTAGAGGTTGGGGCAGGGAGCCTGCCTCAGGGTGCTTAAGACTTCCCTTTTCACCAAGGACTTTGCACAAGTGTGTGGTTACTGACATTGTTGTACTCACTTTCCCTTGGCTTTAGACCAGTGGTTCCCACGCTTGGGGCTCTGGATCCCTGGCTATCTGTAGAGGTTTTGCTAAGGTCTGCAGATAACCTCAGCCTTAAGTCCATCTCATGCATGTCTGTACAGCCACTTAATGCAAATTTATTAGCATGCTGCTGTGATTTGTAAATTTTACTTAATAGCACAGTTCACAATCACTGTTTTCTATGCGTAGTTTCCCCAAACCATTGGTAAGTGGAGTACTAGGCAAACACCATCATTTGGGGATCTTTGGAAACCTTTTCATCTTAAAAAGGGGTTCTTGAACTTCAAGGTTGTGAACCACTGTCTACATTCCTAGGTATAGAGAAACATTGAGTCTTGGACTTTGTAAAGATACATCTCAGAACGTGTGATCCTAGGACCCTTATCCCCAAGCCCCTCTGTCACTTTGGACAGTATTTAGTGTTCTGCCCACTCTGGGTGTGGCGCTTCAGCCTGAGGAGCATGATGCCGTGTGAAGAGAATGCTCTTGGCTCTGCACCTCCTTTTCATTTTCAATGGGCCGAATATCCGTTTACTCCACTCTGATTTAGCTAGTCAGAAGTCACATGTCAGTTATTTGTCCTTATTCAACAACAAGCTCGTAAAGAATACATGCTTACTGTTTTAAAAGAAAGTTAGGCATGCTTATTCTCAGATATGTTTAGTCTCAATACACTGTTTAACCTCCCTGGTGGTTTTGTGAGGTGGCCTCACAGTTTAATTTTGTGAATGTTTTCTATTCAGATGTCCTGCCAACATGATGGTGTATCGTTTTAGCCGTCTTTGCAATTGATGCTGTGTTTCCTTCCAGAGGTTTTTCCACAGATGCTGCACTGACCTCTGACAGCCTGGGCGGCGGCCTTGGTCCCCGAAGAGCTCCCTTGCCTCACGGCTGCTGCTGTGTGCTGTCCTTGCGCCCTGTCTCTGTGTGTGGTTCCCACCAAACATAATGCTGATTCGCTACGGAAAAATAGAGCTGTGAAGTCACAGTGCAAGGATGGGTCTCCTACCTGCTAGCCACAGAGCCTCCTTTGCACAGCTTTAGCCGTCAGCGGCAGTGCCTGGTGCTGAGCGCGTCTGTCATGGAGTGCCGATGGCAGTGGGACGCTGCTCTTCGGGCCGGGGCTTGCTGCCGAGTGAGAGCAATTGTTCAGGGCCCAGCAGCCATGGAAGCTGGTGCTTCTGTTGTCAGCTCCAGTCTAGCACAGCACGTTAGAGCCGTGCACAGAATGCTGCGAGGAAGTAGGGGCAGTGTGTTCAGACACCTCTTCCTCCTTCGCACTCCGTCCCGTGCTTCTGTGAGGGTGCTGCATTCAGCACGTGCCCACAGCTGGGTGAGAGCAGCAGAGATGATGAGTGTTTACCCTGGAAGGAATGCAGTGATTGCCTGGACACTCTTCTTCTTTCTGTGGCTCTTAATGCTACTTATGCAAAGGTAGCTTGATAGTGGAGACTAGTCCTAGGTTTTTCCCCCTCTGCTTACAGCAGCTATAAGGTGAAAAGATGGGCAGAAGGAAATACACAGTTTCTTGGCAAGACTTTACGAGAAAAGGTAGGAGCTGGCTTTGCCCACAACAGACACCGTGTGTGGCGAGTGGAGCAACGGGAAACAACTCCTGTAGCTCTGCAGTGCTTGTGGATTGTCTTTCAGCATTTTCCTGCTTCTCTTTTTGGCTTGGCTGTAGCCGAGAGACTGTTTCTCTCTTTGTATCATGAAAGAGGACGGGCTCTCTCACCACGGCGGGTTGAGTAGGAGTGTACTTGGGCGTGTGAGGCCCATGGGGTGAAAGCCTTGCCGGGCCGTGCTGATCAGGGCTTGAGGCATTGGACACACAGAAGCCAAGGATCTGAGCAGTGGTCGTGAGGCGACTCCTGCAGCCAGTCACAGGCCTGGGCACCCTGGGCATCCTGGGCACCCAGGGTGCCGTTTCACCAGCTAGTTCTTTGCATTGAGAGGGCTCTCTCTGCTGTCACTTCCCCTGGAACCTGAGACCCCGTGCGAGCAGAGCTGCCACGACATTCCGATGCCTGTCATGCTGGCGAGCGGTCAGTCTCTGCACGCATGCCCAGAGGTGTCCCCACTGGGTGATTGTGTTTGTGGTCATCTTGCCTGTGGAGCCAGGCTCCCTGGCTTAGGCTCTAGTAACAGCTGCGTGTGCACACAGGCCTCTGCCATCCTGCATTGCTCAGTGTTTTGGAACACACACCTCAGAGCTGTAGGTGGGAGCTCCAGTGGTACAGAGTATAATTGGGTTCCTGGTGGCACTGAGGATTTGAAGGGAAGTGGGTTTCACGTATCCTGTTAGGGTACGTTCATCTTCAGTTTCCCGGTGACACGGGAAGTCTGGATTTGCTTGGCTAAAATGCTCAGAGTGTCTTTGGAACAAGTAGTCAAGACAGGGGTGGAGAGGCTCAGAAGAGCAGAGAGCCATGGGAGCACCCCTGGCAGCGTGTGCTTCGACGCGGGGAGGAAGACGTGGAGCTCTCCCTTCCAAAAGGGCATCCTCGCACCCTAGGCCCCTCGGCATCTGCAGCTCTGGGAGAGAACAGCGCTGCGGGATGGCCGAGGTTCTCGCTGCGGCCTGACTTGGAAAGGTGGACCGAGAGGCTGAAGCAGTAGCAGATCACAGGGCTGAAGGGGGCCAGAGCTGCCTCCAAGCAGAGAAGCTGGGGCAGTGACCTCTGGCCAGCCCAGGCGGCAGCACAGGAAGCCGGGAAGCCGCGCACGGGAGCTCCGTTCGCAGAGCTGCGGACGGCGGAGCACCTCACCCAGCGCTCCCGGGCCCGCGCTGCCCGTCTCCGCGCCCGCTCCCTCTCAGCTGACTCCAGGAGCTGCAGCCAAAGCACCCGCTGTCACGTCCTCAGCTCTGCTTCTGCTGCGCCTCCGTCGCGGGTCTGGTCACCATGCGGCTTTGCCTTGAGAGTTTCCTTCTGGAAGGAGGCACCAGGTGCACCTCGCCCCAGCGTGCCGGGCAGACGGTTGGGTTATCTGCAGAGCCTCGACGGTGTCCAAGCCCTCCTCGCGCGCGGTGGCTGGGCCCTGAGCTGTGCAGGAGGCGGCGCACCCCTGCGGCCCGGAGCTGGTGACTGGAGCAGGGGCTGCGTGTGGCTGCCGCCGCCCTCGGGAGAGAGCATGCTGAGTGGTGCGGGCCAAGAGGAGCCTTTCGCACTTTGCACCGAAAGACAGCTTGCTTTCTTGCCTTCACTGCAGTGTAGTGATGTTCCATTTTTACGGAAACCCGGGCCGAATAGTAACGCTAATTTACGCTCTAGAAATAATCGTGGACTCTGAGACTGTGAACCAGAAGCTCGTTGAGATTGTAATACTCATTCATTGTAACATTGTCAAGTTTCTTGTCTGGCTCTGGTCATCCTGGCTCATACCCAATTCCTCATTCATGGAAGCACGCGCGGAGCCATTCCTCTGACCCCCGTATGGGAGTGTGTCATCACTCATGCAGTAGAAAAGGGCATCAGTTTGGCTTCGCAGGCTATGTTATTGTCCACTCTGTTGTACCAGATTAATTGCCAGGTGGGACATCTAGTCACTGCAAGTATTATTTTGACCAAACCCCACTGATTCATTCTGACTCCTATTTGGTTTATTAAAGCTGGAAAAATTGTTGTTAGAACCAAACCTACTACAGTGATTTCTAGAATAGGGCCTCTGTCACAGGGAGCAGGTGCTCCCCTGACCATCAGCGAGTGCTCAGTGAGCTGTTTCGGGGGTGTGTGTGTGAATGCGCTGTGGGGTCTCGCAGATCCCTAGCCACACACATCCCGAGTGCCGGGTTGGGTGTGGGGTAGCAGCACGTGCTCGCACGGCTCATCCCTTTGGGGAGGCACGTCTCCATGACTGCTGGGACTGGGTCATGAACTGAATCCACGTCCCTCGTGGCCTCACTGTCAGTTGGGAGCTGCTGGGGCAAGGCCGTATGGCATCACTCTCTGGTTTCTGGTGTTTCCACAGTAGAGCCAAGAGCCCGCAGAGTCAGCTTAGGGTCTGCTTGTCCACTTAGCTTTGAGCGTGTCCTCTCCAGCAGCTTTAGCCTGAGATTCAGGGATGAGCTGCTTTTCCTTATGTTAAATGAAGACTCACAGAGGCTAAGACACAAGGTCATTACGTCTTCTCAGTCTTTCGGTGAGCGATCTTTCCATCAGTCAGCCTGGGCGATCCTGCAGAGACTGCACCCGTGCACTCTGCACACACATGTGTACACGTGTGACCTGGTGGTGATCGCTTAGTGTCACCCCTCAATATCATTTAGGCCCCTCCTTGCACTTGTGGCCCTCAGCACAGGGAGGGTGCAGTGCGTGGGGTTTCGGAATTGGCACTCATTGAATCCTCAGCCAGTTCTTGACAACACATTTTGAGGCCAGAAATTCCACAGGATTGAGCTCAGTTCAGAATTTGAGTTTATCTTGAATCTGAGATGAGGGCTGAGGGCTCGACTTTGACAGCGACCTGTCAGTCTTGTTCGTTGCTGCCGCTCATGACCTTGGGTGACACACTTTGCCCCCTCATCTTGCTTCATTTCCCTGTGGGTTGGACGGGCAGCACCTAGCTGTTGTCGAACAGGTGGTTTGTCAGATGAGAAGCTCAAGGCTGGGGAGAGGGGAAAAGAAGCTCAGGGCTGCTACATGGGGGGTGCAGCCCTGGGCCGGGGAGTGAGGGTACACAGGCTGCTTCTGGTGCTCCACGCAAGCCCAGTGAGGGCAGAGCCCCAGCCCATGTGGGTGCAGCACCCTTGAATGTCCACAGTCGGTGTTTGTCGCTGGTGACATGAAGTGACAGTTCGGAGGAGAACTTTACCCAGTAAGCTTCCCGAGATCGGAACAGTAGAGTGATGCAGCGCACACGGAACTACAGGCTGTCCTTGGTTAGCTGTCAGCGTGTGTGTTAGGATACTTTCAAATGCAGTGTCTTGTTGTCTGCAGGAAGGTGATGTGAGTGCAGCCAGAGTCAGGACATTCCTGAGCATCATTACAATCATTTGAGTTTTCAAAGGGACTGACTCTTAGCAAAGAAGAATGGCTATGGTTTCCTGGAGAAGGCTAGCCCGCTACTAGAAAACGGCTGAGGGTACCTCTGACCGCTTTTGTCTCTTCGACCTGGTAGTCCTCTCGGGCTTGTTTCTCTTTCCCCTCTTGGCTCCTCCGAGGGCTGATTACAGCGGCTGCGCCTTGGTGCTCGGAGTGCGTTGTTGGGCGACGGTGTGGAGCAGCCTGAAGGCGGTTGTCCGTGCTTGCCGCTCATGGAATGGAGATGGCCGTGCAGGAGGGGCGGTGGGGCGTGCAGCCGAGACACTTTGGAGGCGGCCCCTATTTCAGGCCAGCTTAGCTCCCACCATCGGTGTGACTCACAGAAGGTGGCCATGTCTCGTTTGATGCCAGAGCATCTTCTAGAGGCCATACCTCTCCCGCTCCTTTCTTGCTAGCTCCAAGCTTCCTAATGAACTCCGCAGTGAGGCGGGCCTAAGCAGCGCTGTCTGTCCAGGTGAGCCACGGGTCCGTGCGTGTGCAAGGCAGATGTCCTTGCGTGTGAACTGGGCGTTTCGGTTTTATATTTACTCTTTCAAGAGGTGAGAGTAGGGCAGTGACTCTGTGGCCTGAGTAGATGGACACTTGAGAATGAGGAAACTGTTGGATTTGTGTGTACCCCTGCCCCCCCACCCCCCCGCCCCCATTCAGCAGCAGTCATGTTGAAAGATTTTTGGATCACCAAAACCTCTTTGCATGATGCGAATGTCAGCCTGTGAATGGAGGGAGGAGCTCTCACAGAAGTGAAATCAAACCAAGTCTTTGGGAATAAATAATCTCAGAGCGTCTTATGGGCCCATTGATTCATCTCAGCGGTCTGTTTTCACTCATGATGGACTGTCATTATCAGCCACGAGGGATTTTGATGTACAGTGGTTTGTGATTGCTATAAAGTCAGATACTGAGCGAGAACTGATCATTTTCACCTAATTTATTTGAATTTCACGACTCTAGGATATTATTAAAAATTGTTTAATTATATTTATTTCCATAAAATATTTACTAACATGTTATATTACTAATGAATTTATTATTTGTATGCAAAATATTTTCAGAATAACTGTATTCTGGTATTTTAAAAAAAACCTAAGAAACTTAGAGAGAATCTGATATTTGCAGAGAGCTACAATGCGTAGTATTGGTACGATCTTATTTAAATTTGACTTCTTAGAACTAGAGATTTATAATTTCTGTATATGTGGATGTTTGTGCTAAGAACCAGGAAAAGCCCACTAGAAAAATGGAAAGAAAAGTGAGGAACCTGAGATACTGTCATTGACTTTTGAGTTGTAAACGATACACATGGAAATGATGCCTTTTCTTGCCCTTGAAATGTTTGATTGCTTGCTTGAACTTTTGCATATTAAAAAAATGCCAAGTTACTTAGAAATACTTTGAGATATCTTTTTAAAATCCTTGATCTGAATAAATGAAAATTCAAATCATCTCACTAATGTAATTCCTGTTGCAAGAAATTAACCGTAATTTAATTTCCATTTGATGCTTATGGTTAAAAAAAAGTACTGAGTATACGCTCATTTGATTGCCCAACTGAATCTTCGGTTTGAACTTGTGGCGCCTGTGTGGGAAAGAGGGAGTGCGTTGGAGAAGCTGTGGGTCTGCGCTGGGGTGGGGCTGGCGCTCTGGCCGAACGCAGGGTGTCCTGTGTGGAGCCTGCGGTGGGGTCTGCAGGGAAGGGAAGGAGAACCATCCTGGTAAAGCTGTTGGCGATATTAGCTTATTTTCTTGGCATTTGTCTTTTTTGCTTAAGAGACACAGAAAAAAATACAAATGGAGTGTCTGAAAATCTTCGATTACAGGAAGTTGTTAGAGGGAGATGTTTTGCTTCTCGTAACGATTACAGTATTAACAGGACTCCCTAAAAATGGCTTACTGCTAAAAAGTTTGCCTAGCTATGATTTTTTTAAACGACTCTAAGAACAGAGTGCCCTACTTAGGCATTTGGATCTTACGGGTTTTCTTGTTCCTTTGAAACCGACGAGGTTGGACTGGATACGGTTCTTGGAATCGTTATTCCCTCTGTAATATGTGAGCGAGAACTGATCTATCTCCCGAGGGCTCTGGGGCACTTACGAGGACTGTGCTGGCTTTCAGAAGTTGCTCTCTAATTTTTTGCTGGACAGAGTTCCCGCAGTGGGGAGCAGAGCAAGCAGCCGCTGCAGATCGCCCCACCCTGGCTTCGCCCTGAACAGAACCGCGCTTCCTGGACTGGCGCGCTGGCCCGTGGGTGGGCGCCAGACGCCCCACACCTGAACGGCCTCTTGAGTTTTCCTGGGGATCGAGCCCCTTTGTCTTTCACTCCCTGTCGCTCTACAAAATTAAACTAGGACTTGGCGCTTCCCTCGCCCCTCCTCTCCCAATGTCATGAAGATTTCCTGGTCAAGTACCTGTCTTGCGCCTCTGGCATCTCATTAGAACCTCTTCTGAAAGCTAAATCTGTCCACGCTTGGGTCATTCACACTTGTGTTTTTCTGACACTGTTGAATTTTTGTTTCATCACAAGCAGAACATGCTGCTGTCACTGTGCTCTAGCACCGTGTCACATCTTAACTTGGTTATTTTGAGGGGCACACACCATACTACTTTGTGACAGGACCCAGCGTAAAGTCGGAGCCAAAAGGATTGTATGCTTGTTCACGCTGGAGTGAGGAAACACCTCTGATCAGCCAAGAGAGGTGGTGTCCGGTGACAGCGCAGCTCCTCCAGGCTTCCGAGGCCGTCCTGCCGTGTGCTGAGTGCCCCCAATAACCAGGGTGTGAGGGGACCGTGGGCATGTTAACTTAAAACTGTTTTCTTTTTTAGGTCCACAACTCCCAGGCCTGTTGCAGATCTCCAACTCCTGCTTTGTGTGACCCCCCAGCATGCTCTCTGCCGGTGGCATCACAGCCACCACAGCATCTTTCTGAAGCCGGGAGAGGGCCTGTAGGGGTAAGGAGAATCCCGTTTTTAAAAGCTATCAATATTTTATATCCCATAGGGTATAAAATAGGAATATTACCTCCCTCCCCAGAGCCCCTGGAAAAATGTGCTGTATTGTATGTGTTTTTAACGGAGTAACAAGTACATGCACAGAGGAAGCAAAATACGGGACTTGCCTTACCCCTCTAGGACAGTTCCAGAAGTTAGCGGGGTTTGGTGGTGTGTAGGGTCTTTGGGCACCAGCAGAGAGCATGCTGGGCTGCTGCAAGGAGCAGGAGCTGGCAATCAGCAGCGAGTATGGATGTTGGCAACTGAAATGGGGGCAAAGGGGGTAAGTTGGAGTCCCATTGTGGAGTGTGCATTCCCCAGGATCACTGCGACTTGGGAGCCGCGGATCTGAGCTCCTCTGGGCGCTGGCTTTGCAGGTGATGTTTCGTGGAGTGTTGCTGTGAAGTGCCCAGCCTCTTCTGCATGCCAGGCAGAAGATGGATGCTTGGAAAGGCTTGGCTTAGGGGTAGAGCTAGGCCTCTCAGCTCTACCCTGGATGGCCCCCGCTGCCTGGTGGTCGTGTAGGGCCTGGGTGAGGTGTAGCAGGATAAACGTCTCTGGTGCATCACCCCTTAGTGCTCAGGTGCTAGTGACCACGAGGGCTTTCTGGGTCCTGTGCCTCCCCTTCCATGGAAGCCGCGTGTGCGTTGATCCGGTCCTTCCTGGGCGAGGGTGTAAGTGCAGGTTTCCTGAGAGACAGGTGTTCGTCATTCCTGCTGGCTTCCGGTCTCCGGGGCTGCGCTCATCGCTGGGAAGGTCTCTGCCCACCTTTCTCTGGGCGTAGTCCGGCTGCTGAGCTGCAGCCTGCAGTCGGTCAGGAAATGAGGTGGGGGGCAGCCTGCGCCCACTGGCCATGCATGATGAGCGTCTGTAGCGTGTTACAGCGTGCCGCTGGCCTGTAGCGTGTTAGTGTCTCGAGACTAAGAAAAGATGGTTCCCGCTGGGGAGTTGTGTGCCGGTTTTGAGGAGCTGGGTATGTTTTGATAGTGGGTAGCAAGAGGCGGGTGCCTTCCAGGGTCGTAGGCCTCCTCCCCTGTGTGCCACGTGGGCCTGGCGAGGCTGAGCATGTGAGAAGATGGCCGCGGGACGCCAACAGAGAGCACAGGTTAGTGGGCCCGGGGAGGCAGGGGTGGGGATGTCAGGTGGGGGCGCACCTTAGGTTTTATTTATTCCAGGCAAGCCCATTTGTAAATGAATGTTTAAGAAGGCACGCTGAGCCGCAGTGTGCAGTGGGGGCCGGCGAGCGTTCCCCTTAGTGGCAGGGCTGTCATCCATGCCGAAAATGAAGAGAACCGAGGCAGTGAAGGTGGATATCAAGAAGGTGACCAGGTCGGGAGTGATTGTCGCAGCAGTCTCACGTTTAGATGGTTTGCCGGTATTGTTTTCACAGAAGTAGAACAGGGAAAGGTTCGTATTGTACGAGCCTCAGAGTTGTTGGTGTAATAGCCCTTCACAGTGGACGGACGATAAGCCCAGTGTCGTGGATGAAAGTCTAATTTAACCCCTGAAGAGAGATTTCACCAGCTGAGGGACACATCAGCTGAGTCCTGACTTGGCTGCCTGCCTGAAAGGCTTCGGTCAGTTGTTGTCTTGTTTCTGTGTTTATCGGAGGCTGCTCGGGCTCTGGGCTTCAGCCCTCGCCAGGACGGCTGTCGTAGACTGTCTGCCTTCCTGCAGCTTTTCACTCACCAGGATTTTCTTGCCGAGTGGACTTAAAATTTTGCCCACAGCAACATTTGAGTTTTGGCTGGACCCAGTGAGACGAGTAACTTTTAATGTTAGCACGAGCGATGGCCTGTTTTTATTTCTTTAGCTGTTAAACTAGTGTGCCCGCTGTGGGGTTGAGTAGGTCTGTCACTGGTGTTGCGTTCAGATGCCACCAGGTGTGGGTCAAGAAGATTGTGATCAGATGATGCTTCTCGCCACCAAGACGCTGCTGCACAGAGCCAGCCACGTTGATTGTTCCTTAGCTGCACTTGTGCTGCCAGGGTCACTGGAGCTGGATCCGAACCAGATCCAGTTGGCCAAGCTCCGGGCATGGGGGAGTGTCATCCGTTCTACAGGCACACAGATCTAATCCTGCGAAATGAGAGGGCTGCTGGGCGGGGAGATTGATTGCCGGGTTGCAGACAATGTCATTAACGCTTCTTGCCATGATTCTCCAGATGTCTTCCCTAATAGACTGTTTTTGTTAATTTAGCTTTTATCGGATAGCACTGATTGCATCATAATTTAACTTTCTTTGCATGTTCTGGAATATGTGGTCTGTTTCTGTGTTAATGATGTTAATGTAGATAAGATTTGATTTGATAAAATTTTAACTGATCTGTTCGCTTTTAAAGAATCTGATGCTAGAAAGGCAGCGTTTATTTGTCACTAAGAGTCTGCTAGCTTGGCTGCTTCTGGCAAAAGGTACTGTGTTGATGTAGTTGGGGGGAGGTGAGGAAGAGAAGGTGGAGAAAACACTTGCCAGCTCTCCTGCAGGCTGGGCAGAGAAGAGCCTGGACCCCCGTCCTTTGCCCCCACAGTCACCTGCTGTCATGCGCTCAGGGCCTGGCCCTGCCCGCCCCCATGCAGAAAGGGAGGCGCCACTGACAGAGACCGGCTGGTACCTCCAGTGCTTCCTGTTGCCGGAGCCTGTCCACTGCCTCTCTGAGAGGTCGTGGGCTGGGTAAGAGGCTGCTGTCACTTAGTGTTGGTGGTTCTTAGCCCTCTCCAGGGCCTCTGGTGAGTGTCCGAGAGCACCGCGGCGGGGTGGGCCGCCTCGGCTCGCTCGGTACTTTCAAGAAACCACCGGGCCTCTTTCGGGCGCACTGTTTTTCAGAGACCATTTCCCCCTCTTGGTCCGTTCCTGTGTCATGTAGGACGCGCTGACCAGCCTTTCAAGCCCTTACTACCCTCACTTTTAAAACGGGTGAAACCTCCTGTGTACCTCCAAAGGGGGGGTTGGTGTAATCAGAGAGAGGCTTCATCTGCTCCTGCTCCACATAGCTGCAGGCACGGATGACGCATTCCTCGAGCCTCACCCACATCCCAGGGGCTCCTGTTACACAGATGTAGTTTCTGACTCCTTGTTCAGTGTGTGGACATTCTTACCACGCCAGCCACAGACGCCTGAGTGGCCTCTGAAGTCCAGCACGTCTGTGGCCTGTCTGCGAGCTCTCGTGGAGCTTTCCGTGTACGTCTGTTGTTCTGGGCCCGCGTGCCCTCCGGCGTAGATGCTGGCCTGCAGACTCCTGCGCTGCTGGGAACAGTTCAGCGCTGAAGAACTGCTGCTCTGTAAAGACTGCGTGGTGGTCAGTTAAGGCCTCAAGCTGGTTAGCTGCTGAGGAGGTCAGCTGATGTTGAACAAATGTTGACTCTGCGCCTGGGCCTGGGCCTTTCTTTCGGGGAATCTGACCCACCTGATCTCCGCACCAGTCTGTGATGCTCTGGTTTTTCAAGTAAGAAAAGCTGAAGTTCACATTCGTGTCAGATTTTGTCTGACGAGCAGGACTTTAGCGGGGTGACTCCTCCTGGCCCTGTGCCCCGTTGACGCTCACGACTTCCCGGGTGAGCCTGCGGTGGCGCTCAGGGCCTCTAGACTGAAGCGCCTGGCCCCCAGGGCTCCACAGATTTGCCTTGGGGCCAGGCAGCAGCCTGTGGTCTAAGATCCCTTTTATTATAAGCCTTAAGTGCCCGTAGCTTCCAGCTTGCACTGTGGGTGGCGTGTGTTTAGTGTCCCTCTGCTTAAACCTGCATTCCACAGAGCAAGATCACTTTTCGCTCATCTTAACAGCATCTGTGTGCATTTGAGGAGTTCGCCCCTTGGGCTGTTGTGTTAGTGCCTTTGTTTCAAGCACAACCAGCGGCAAGTTGGACTTTGCATTACCCTTGGGGGTATCCACCCTGAGGATCTAGATGGGCACCTCAGCTCCTGACTGGGAGCAGGAAGCTAAACACCCCGTGGCTTTCCCCCAACCCCGGCTTTACATGGATCGGCTGTGCACGGACCGGCTTTGCACGGATCATGTTGGCAGCTGGGCTGCGTGCCTCCCGCTGTTGCTGCCACTTCCCTCTGCCCGCGAGGGGTGCCCTCAGAGCCGCCCCGACAGACCCCACACTGACAGCGCTTTGCTTCATGTCAAGCTTCAGCGCTGTGGCTGTGTCTGAGATCACTGGTAAAATGTATATATTTATTGCAATTCTTTGCGTGTGTGAGGTATTTGTCAGTTTTAAGAATTCTTCCTAACACTGGGACTTTTCGTACTTGGGACATAAGCTCCATTTCATCAGTAAAAGTGAGCAGTTATTATAAAATGCTATTTTTAAAAGTGAAACATTTTTAACCTATTTTTTGCTTGAAATGAGTTCTAATGTGGTTGCCTATTTAGCTCTGCAGGCCTTTTAAAGAATTTTTTATTGATCGCGCACACGCATACACACACACACACAGTCTACCCCATGTTCTCCCATCACCTTGTCACCTCTCCCCCCCCCCCCCAAATTTACTCTTCTCCCCCTCCTTTGGTCTATGCTTCAGTTCTATGGGCAGTTTCAAGTTTTTCTTGTCCATTTGTTCCTTTTCTCTGTAGCCCTCATATAAGTGAGACCATCTAGTATTTCTCTTCTTCTTCCGGCTAATTTCTGCTGACACGATTGGTTGATGAATAATATTCCGTTGTGTACATAGACCACAGCTTTTCAGCATTCGTAAGTTTGGGGGCATTTGGGTTGTTTCCGTATCTTGGAATTTGTAAAGAGCGCTGCAGGAAAAACATCCAGGTACAGGTGTCTTTTTGAATGAGTGTTTTTGTGTCCTTTGGGTAGACTCCTATGGTGGGATTGCCGGGTCAATGGTAGCTCCATCTTCTATAGCTTGAGGGTCCCCCACACAGCCTTCCACAGTGGTTGGGTCAGTTTGCATCCCACCAGCCGTGTTAGAGTGTCCCTTTCTCTCCACATCCACGCCAGCACTTGCTGTTGCCCTCTTTATATATATATATATATATATATATATATATATATATATATTTATATGTATAATGGGTCAATCTGCAGGCCTCTCTGAAGCTCTCCTGCTTTTTCAGTATTTGCTAGTCTTATTGGTAGTTACTAGTTAATGTTAAGTATGTGAAAAAATAGTCATTGCCTTTTGCAGTTGATTAGAGAGAAAGGTGTTAAAATGACTAACTTTCAGGAAAACTGTCAATAGGGATACTGGAATTCACACAACTGCCCTAAATGAAAGATTATTAGAAGCTGTTGGATTTTAATGTGACACATTAAGAATTCTTAAAGCCCAGCCGACCAGAAGCGACGGAGCCCACTGCTGCTGCCTCAGGGCAGATGCCTGCCCCAACAGGTGCCGACCCGCCCTGTCCCGAGACCTGATCATTGGTGGGTTTGTCCTCACGGCTGTGTGACCACCGTGTTCCATGAAGAGACCCCACTTCACAGGTGGAAGTCCCCCGTGCACCTCAGACAGCTGCCCGTGACCTCCAAGTCTGTCCCCATCGCACTCTGTCGGGTGCCGTGGTTACCTATGTTCTGTCGTGCTTCCTTTCCGGCCACTGACAGACCCGGTTAGGCTTTCCGCCTTGCCTCTCTTGGGTGGTTTCATATTGTTTGCCACAAACTGGCTAAGACATTTTTCAATCTCAGGCTTTATGAGTTCTCCAGAGTTAGTTTCATTAATATAAACTGCCAAAGACATTTCTGCGCACAGTAGCAAAGCTTGCGATTCTGTTACCTTTGGCGTCAGAGCCTCCCCCCCTTATTTTAGGGTAGTCTGTACTTCAGTGCCATATTGCTGCCAACCGTGGAGTGCTTGGCCATGCTGAGGCCAGGGTGGGGTTTCAGCAGGACCCCTGAGCCTCATCAGTCCTGCCTGGCGTCTGCATGGCGCCTGGAGATTGGTGTTTCCTGTTTTCACCTGCGACCTCAGGAAGAGCAGTGAGAAGGAAGGTCAGGGGCATGACTTTCTTTCCCTTTTTTAAAGAGAGACTTTCATTTTTAAACTTTAAACAACTATTTCAAACTGTTCACAGCAGAATTGGCCATAAGGTCGGCGACTTCTCTGATGCTTATCTCATGTCAGCGTCGCTTGCAGTGTGACAGTTGTAATGTTACAGCGGGGACTCAGCACACACGCGTTTGTTTCACCCAGGCCGTAGTTTGCAGTGGGGTTCGCATGTGTTTGCTGTGGGTTTGGACATGTTTCTGTTGCCACGTGTCCACCTTTAGAGCTTCGCTGAGAGTATTTCCTTCCACCGCCCAGGAAACCCTCTGGAGCCCGCCTGCTGCTCATCCCTCCCTTTACCAGGCCGACAGCTGCACCTCTGCTTTTGCTGTTTCCCGGAGCACACTCTAGCTGGGCCTACACAGGCTCCTTCCATCCTGTCCTGGCCACCGAGGCTTCTGCTTGTCTGCCATAAATTGACAGCTGGCCACTTTTTCGCGCTGTCAGATGGACCGCATGGTTTCTGTGACGCAGCGTGTGCCTGCTCAAGCACCTTCTCCTTGGCTCTCATGATCCTGATGAAGATGCTGTGGCACCCACATGCAGGCCTCGAGAGGGCTAGTCAGCCCTGTGGGGCCGTGACAGGGCTTGTGGTTGCTGGTGACACTATGTCCAGTGCTCTGGGAAACCACCAGCTTGTTTCCCTTCCCAGTAGCGTGGCATTTGTGGTGACGTGACCTCCTCTCGCTTCCCACAGTTGTCTGTGTGGCAGGGTCAGGGTTCAGGTCTTGGCCATTCTAGTAGACTTGGGGTAGCATCTCATTTTTGGAATTCGCAAGATTCCAGTGACGTATGGTACCTGTCTCTCCATATGCTTTTACTGCCTCTGTGTGTATTTAGGGAGGCAGAGCTGTCTGTCGAGGTCCATAGTCCATTTTCTCATCAGCTTGAATTTTCTGAGTGTTGAGTCCCTTGTTTTCTGATACAGGTGCTTTGTCAGTAGTGCCTTTGCAAGCATTTTCTTCCCAGCCTGTGGTTTCTTCCTTTTCCTGACAGGGTCTTTTGCAGAGTGTTTCATTTTAACGAAGACAGCTTATCAATTTCTTCATGGATGGTGCCTTCAAGTGCTGGATCCAAAAACGTCATTGCCGAGCTCAGGGCTCTCCAGATTCTCTCCTAGGAATGCTGTAGTTCTACAGTTTTAATTTAGGTCTGTGATCTGTTTCAAGTTGGTTTTCATGAGGAGTGTGTAGCTTGCATTTCCTTCCCCTTTTTGTGGCGGGGTCGGGGGCCTGACTGGCTGCTTGTTTTAACATTTACTGAGAAGCCATCTTCTTCTCCGTTGTATTGCTTTTGTCCCTTCGTCAGATCAGCTCACTGTTTAGAGGGGTCTTCTAGTCTCTCTATTCCAGTTTTTTGAATTGAGAGTGAACTAGACGTCTTGACTCTGAAAGTATGTCTCCTGGGAGAACCCCAGCCGCTCATTGAGACAGCCATCAAGTGGTTGTCAGGCAGGAAGCTTCTTGGCGGTGCGGTGCCCACCTCACGTGGGGGGTCCCTGGCTGCCGTTCATGTCTGCCTCCTTCAGTCTGGGGCAGATCTGCAGCCTTTTTCTGACCTTCAGGAGAGTGAGTGCTGTGGAGACATGTCGTTTGCTGTTTCCTCACTACTGGACTGAGGCTCCATGTTTTGGTGCTGGTGTGGTGTCCCTGAGAGCCAGCGACGTTACTGTGGCCAATGCAGGACATGCCCCAACACCCCAAGCCCCCCCCCCTTCAACTCAGAATTGCTGTCTTTGCTACGTGGCTCAGAAGTCACCTGTTATTAATTCAGCGTGACATGTTTGAGCAAAGGGAAGGAAAGAAAGACGTATGGGCAATAGAAGAAAACCTTTGCGTCCACAGGGTATTTTTCATTTTTAGCAATAAGAGGATTTTATGAATTTTCAGCTTTTTTTTTTTTTTTTTGGTAGAATAAAACTTATCAGATATTTTGTTCCATTTTCGGGTTCCAGAAGAAGAAGAGCTGCTTCAAAATATAATAGGTTGTGGTTATAGTTAAAAAGGTAATTTTACTGTTCAAGTGAAGTATTGGTTTAATTCAGGTTGGCAGCATTTATCGATGGCCAAGCTATTCAGTCTCTCCTCACCTCAGTTTCTTCACCTTAAAACCAGAATATTAGTTCAGTAGTTCTGGAGTGAGGCCCAGGAACTCAAGTGTGCAGGGGCCGCCAGGGCACAGCGGGCAGCTCTGGTGGGAGCCAGCCCCATGCACGGTGGCCGAGTGAGCGCCCCAGGCCTTCAGCAGTGGCCTCTGGCGCATCCCTAGCTTCACTCACCCACATGTGGTTCTCCCGTATTAGTTTTCTGCCTGCCCCGGTGCACACATCTGATGTAATTCACATATTTGTATCGTAATGTAGCTCTGAGAAGCAGTGTACAGGTTAATTGTAGCCAGTAAAACCCCACCTGCCAGCATGGATTTCATGGGCTGGGTGGGAATAGCTCCAGCCGACAGCCTTGGGTGCTGACTGCTTGTGGCCCAAGTGAGGGAGGGGGGTTAGCGAGTGGAGACTACGGGTCCTGCGGTTCTGTGTGCCGACTCAGTCCTGTTGTCACTTTGCTATTGCCGCGGGGACCCTGTGCCTCTGTCCGTGTGTCTTCCGCGCTGCTCTCTGCCCTGGCCTTGCTCGGCGGCGGTGCTGGCTTGGGATGCCCGAGCAGGAGAGGTACTACTCTTACTGGTCACGCGCGAGCTTCATCGGAGATGAAGTCATGTAGCTCTCAGCTACGTGAAACTCTGAAATAGATAATCCAGAAAACGAACCTGTTAAGGATTCAAGGCACACACTGAAATGAAAACGCAGATTAGCATTTCCTCGCCCCACCCCCATCTCCTGCTTCCCTCGCAGGCTGCGGTGCCCAGACTGCTCTGCAGACAGAGCCTGCCCACCCTGTGCCCGCTCTGCTGGCTCGCTCGGAGGGGCTCCGCTCGGAGGGGCTCCGCTCGGAGGGGCTCCGCTCGGAGGGGCTCCGCTCGGAGGGGCTCCGCTCGGCTCATCTTGACGGCAGCACTCCAAGTGGACCCTGCCCCTGCGCAGTGAGCTCCTCCCCCAGGGGGTTCGTCGGCTGGTAATGAGCACATTCTCCAGGGTGCTAGAGGTCAGGCAGAGAAGGACTGAGAAGGGAAATCCATGCGTGGGACTGAGCGGGACCTCCCACACTGTCCTCCAGAGAGTGCGGCCAGCGGAGCTGGGAGAGCTAGTGCGTGCCTGTCGCTTTTCAAGGATGTGCCTTCCACCTCCACGAACAGGAAGCAGGTGTGGGGCCTGTGGCTTCAGCTCCGAGAAAGGAACGCAGGGGTTCCTTTGAACAGGGTCAGATCCGTCCCGGTGGGCTCACAGGACCTTGTCCATTTTCCCCACGTAGCGTGAGACTGTCGCCTACGTTTTTGTTTGCATTCGATGTATTGGTTTTCGCTTGATGTTGGCATATCATGCCGACTTTGGCCTGCCGCGCCTTTGTCAGGCAGCGCTTGCGGTGCCCCTGCTTCCGGTGGACAAGCAGCTTTCCCCCCGGTGTTGTTCCCTGTGAGGCTGCTGCCCTTGCTGGGGGCTGGACTGGAACAGGCTGCCCGCTCCCCGGGGCCTTGGAGCCATTTACAGTCGGGATGGCATTGCAGAAGGAACAGAAGGTCCTCTGTGAAATGCCCCTGGGGTCCCTCCACAGGTGCGTGTGCTGACCGTGGACCCCAAAACCCCTGAGGTCCTAATATTAGGATCCCAAAGATCACGGGAAAGTGTTAGGGAATTGCTTCCTGCGACAACGTGGTGTGGAAATGGCCGCCCTAGCCCCACCCTCTCTTGTGTCAGCGGAGGGCGAGACGAACTACTCGCGGGGATGGAGTGAGCATTGGGGGGCCTTCTGTGGGACTGGGGCGACGCAGTGGGTGAGGGCTGTTGGTCAGGGCAGAGTGGCTTTGTCTGAACTCGACAGGGGTTTGGATTCAGTGTATTTTTTAAAGAGTGTTTTTCTGGTATAAGAAGACGTGGAATACTCTGGAGCTAGTGTTTGTCGCTAGGTTTACTTTACCCCTGAATGTTGACCTGGGACAGGGGTGGTTGATACCTACACCACCTCCCTCTGCTTTCTCTGTGTTGGTGATGCCCTGTTAGGTCTGCAGAGGCCAGAGATGGGCACGCTGGCGGCATGGCTGAGTATAGTCTGCTCTTACGATTTTGAGCAGATTTGTTAACAAGCAAGACAGAGCCCACCAAGGGGGCGGGTGCAGCGTTGACATTGTTTAACACAAAACAGCCAGCGGTGATGATCCACAGGGATGTCTAATCTGCGGAGCTTGCAGGCAGCTGCTCTTGCTGTGGCTTAAGCGAGGAAGCCACATCCATGGGACCAGGGCTTCTCTAGAGATGGATGCGGGTGACCTGGTCTCCGAGGCCACAGTCCCGGGTTGCTTGGCTGGAGACGCACCGTGATTAAATTCCCTGATGGCACCGAGCTGTACGGTTGCAGATAACACTCTCTCCTCCTGCTGGAAACGAATCGATGCTCCCTTGGTCATGGGCTGAATTATTCAGAAGAGCCCTTCCCACCGTGTTTCATCTGGGGTTCGCCTCCGCTGGTGGTTGTTGGCAGCAGAGGGGATTTGCCAGGCGTTTTGTATTGAATTACCCAGTCGGCTTAGGAGGTCTTGGTACCTCCCCTCCGCTTTGCAGTGCTCTGAAATAGATCTGAGTCACTTTTGCTTCGTGGCTGTGTATTGTTTGGCTTCGCTAAACAGTGTTGGGGTAAATACACGTTTTTAATACCCCCCGTTTTTGGTTTGTTTCATTTCCCTACGTAGGGGCCAGCAGTTAGCAGGTTACTTTAGTGATAGTTTTAGCAAACACCAAGTGCTTCTAGCTTATCGTGCCAGCCTGCCATATTGAGTAGCACATCCTGACTTTCTCTTATGAGAGAGAAACTTGGTTCTGTCCGTCTGATCCCAACTCCCCCCCCACCCCCCAGCTTGGGGGTGGTCAGGTGTCGTTTGCTGGTTGACATGGAGCCACAACCAATCACCGAATGAGAAGAGAGCCCCTTGTCGTGAGCCTCAGCAAGGGAGGGGGAAACCACTCTGTGCCCTGTCCAGCCTGGCCCACCCTTGGCCAGGGGTTGGGAGGCAGGAGGTGCTGGGGCGCCCTCCGTGGAGTGGCCCTGCAGGAGGTATCTCCTGTGACGGGGACCCGCTTGACCTGGGACCGACACAGCCGCGTCTTCTGGGTGACGTCTGGAGCCTCTGACTAGAGATGAGAGCCTCGGGTCAGGGTTTGGGAGTTGGGGTGTGTGGTCGCTTGTGCTCTGGCGGCAGAGGCCGCCGTGTCCGCGGAGGGTTTGACTGGGCCGCAGGAGAGGACGTTCAGCAGACGCAGGCCCGCCTCCTGGCCCCTGGCTCCGTGGCAGGCTCCTCGGTGAGGCGGGGGAGCCGCGTGAAGTCACAGCTCTGCTCTCCCAGGAAGCTGTGGTTCGCGAATCCTGCGCTGGGCGGCGGCAGAGACTGAGGTGGGTGGAGGGAGAGCAGCTCTTGGGAAAGGGCGCGGCGGCCTCCGGGTCCTGTGGCGGGTCACAGCTGCTCAGAGAGACCCTGCGGGGCGGACAGGCCGTTCTGGGCGCACCCTCGGGAGGGAGGGCGCTGCCCCCCGCCGGGTGCCGCCGTCCTCCCTCCGCTGCCTGCGGCCCGCGCGGCCTGCCTTGCTCTTTGCGCGGGGGCGGGGCGGGGCGTGGTGGTGGTCCTGGCTCACCCGCTGCGTAGCCCCCGGGGCTGGGGGGAACCTCGGGAATGCATGCCCCCTTTTGCTCCCGTGCGGCCTCGCGTGCCCTGGGAGATGCCGGGGCTCGGTTCCGTGTCCTCCTTGGGTCGGGGCTCCAGACGGCCGCAGCTCGTCCCCTGCGCCAAGCGCTGCCCGCGGGCGCTGTCCAGCCAGGAGCCCTGCGTCCGGCGGGGCCTTCGCACCCGTCAGCGCGTGTTCGCTGCCGAGTCGGGGCGAGACGCCCTGCTCTACCGTCCGGCTGGTCGCGGACGGGTCAGGCCCCGCCACCCGCTCCCGTGTGGCCCTGCTGTGCCTCGAGGGCACGGGCGGTCAGTGGGAGGCGGCGGCGTGGTCCTCCGAGCTGGGCCCGGGCTGCGCGGCTTGCATGAACTCTGTGCTCGCGCTCGCGCTGCCGCCCCGCGCCTTCTCCGCGGCCGCGTGGCCTCCGGCTCGCGAGGGAGCAGTGTCATGAGCAGCGGTCCAGTTCTCTGGAAGCCCAGATGCCTTTAACCACTGGCAGCCGCGGGAGCCAAGTCGCGCGGCGCTGGCTGGCGCGGCTCCGGGTGGCCGGCCGCCTGCCTGTTCCCGCCCAGCAGCGCTTCGGCCTTGGGGTACCGGCCTTGGCGTTTCCGTGGGGTGGTGTTTTGGGGGCGCGCGCTCTGTCACACGCTGCGCCCAGAGGTTTGTCACCCACAGTCACACATCTCTGCGCGTGATTCCTGAGAGGAATTTTCCTTTCTCCAGCTGGTCTTCTCGATAAGGGGTTAGGTTGGTGCCGTCGGCCGCCTGCTCTGTGTCTGACAGGCTGGCTGGAGATGCGTGCTCGACTCGGCTCTCCGCTGGGAAAATCGAATGTCTCATGACGAGAACTGCATCCATGCCAGTGTTACACGAGACAGTCTTGTTCTTACAGTTCCCAGGGAAGTGTCGTCCTATTTTCTGCTCCTGCTCAGGCTGCTGGTTGCCAGCATCCTAACGGGTGGGGTGGCAAGCTTCTCCTGTGTGTTTTCAGCTTTGTCTTTCCCGTGGCATCTCCTCAGCTTGTCCTTAGGTGACAGGTGACAGTGAGACACTGTCTTCGCGGAAGCGGGTGTTGGATGAGGCCTAGCCCAAGGGCTGTGGTTCCTGACTTGGAGCTCCCCTTGGAGTGCGGAAGATGGCTCCCCTGGCGCGGTCACGCGGAGTCAGTGGCTTGTTGCAAAGGGCTCGGCTTGCGGAGTACAGTGTCTTCAGGTTCATGTCCAGTTTTTCTTGCCAGCTTTTATTTTTAATTAAAAATTAAGTTGCCACAAGATATTTATCTGCATTGAGTGAAAAGTATTGCTTTCCCCCTTGACGTAGTATTTTCAGATAAGTATTGATCTAGGCAGGTACTTACGCATTTGTTGCTGATAAGGCATTTGGTGCACATGAAAGCACAGGAAACTTACCCAAATGAAAGTTGCTCCACAGTCACAGATGCCGTAACTGAACCCTGAGCCAGTGATGTGCTTCTCGGAGTCTTGTTCTTTTCCGTGGGTGATGTTAGATTATGACATCACTATCCAGACTATCCAGTAAAGACACAGTCTACATTTATTGATGGATTCTGTTCATTTCAGACAAGAATATTAGTGAGCTTCAGATTTGGAGAGTCGGGTTTGAGGGAAGCGTGGCATGAATTACTGCAGTTGCTGTGTCCCTAAACTCTTATGCAGTTATCTGTGTCTTCCGCCCTTTCTCTCCTTCTCACAAGTACTTTGTTGCTACTGCAAGATGTGGTCCATTCCCAGCAGCAGCCTTAGATCCCAGCTTGTCTCCCTGGTTGAAAGCTGCCTTTTTGTTACCTACTTCATGGTTGTTGTGGGACTCTACTCCCAGTAGTGAGATCCACGTTTGTTTCATTTGGGCCCTGTTAGTGTTTTGCTTCGCTGAGAGGTGGCTGTGCAGTGAGAGCCAGAGCTTTTGGACGTCACTGTGGGACGTCCGATTCTGTGTCTGTGGAGTCGAGATAACGCCTGTCCCGCTTGCTTAGTAGGCCCGTGCTTGTGCGAGTAGGGGGAGGCCATGCAGTCCCCTGCGAGCCTGGTGGGGTTGTCCAGGGGAGAGAGCAGTGCTTTGCCTTGGCTCAGAGTCTCATCGGGAGAGCTGGTTCCTATGCCACGTGAGGAGCGCTCGGTGTGTGCCCCCGTGGCCTGGTGCTTCCAGTCCTCTGCACCATTGTGGTTCCAAGCGCTTGGCTTCCCTCCCAAAGTCTCCTCGTGGTCATGGCTGGCTGTTGTGGCCAAGCTGCCAGTTACTCTGGCATGACCCCTGGACGGCACCTCTTGGTTGTCAATTGGCATTGCAGTGTCTTTTTCCTACTCTGAAAGTCTTGGTTTCCGTCCAGTGTGTGGAGCTAGAGTATAGTCCAGCCTCGTCTCACATAGCATTGGTGCCCGGCACCTTTAGTGGAAGGATTGAAAGCAAAAGGGCAGCTGCATCTTTAAGAGAAGATCAGTGTCTCCTTCTTTCCAGATGCGTGACTGGTTGCATAAGGATAGCCTGCTTGGGGCGCATTTCACCTGGGCATTTCTGGTCAGATTCACATGAAACAAAGCGTGGCCCCTCGAAGAGACTGAACGGGGCCGCCGACCTTAGCAGGGGCTGTAGGAAGAGGAAAATTCGGGACTTCTCCAGGCCAGACACCTTTTAGGGGCTTTTGATGAGTTCTTACAAAGATAGGTGTGTTTCTTGGAAAAGGAAAGTACTAGAATCAGGCAGGTTTGCAGACTAGAGTTTAAATGAGGGTTTTCAGTGACTTATTTTAAATTACCTCAGTGCACTAATTGGCCACTTAAAATGCATCCCTCAGCCAGCATTCACATGTATGCAAGGCACTGTGATTAGTTGCAGAGGGGCAGAGAGATGAATTCTCACCAGTGGTCAGCTCCGGGGCCGAGGGCAGTTTGCCTACTTTGTTGATTGCTCCAGCTCGGCTGTACGTGCCCGGCATCAGCTCAGTAAGGTTGCGTGTAAGAGAATGAATAAGACGTGATCTTGGTTCTCACGCGGCTCATGGCTGGCAGGGCAGGGGGATGACGGGCATGGTGCCCCTCATGCTGGAGGGTGGGGCCTCAGGTAGGCCTGTACTGTGCTCGCCAAGGGTGGGAAGTGAGCAGAGGCATCCCAGTTGCTGAGCTGAGGCGCTGACACTTGGCAGGATATTCTCTGGGGGACTGAAAGGCTTGGAGACAAAGAGCACAAGCAGAAGGGTTTCACTGGATCCTGGAGTTTCGGTTTGGTGAGGGGCCTGGTGGAAGGTAGCGCTGGAAAGACAGGCCTGCTTCTGAAAGCTGGGCTGGGAAATTGGATTTTATTTTTAGTCGTTGGGGAACTGTGAATGGCTTCTTAGCAGAGAGCATGATCAGAATTGTGCTTTGGGAAAATTAGATCAGCAGTGGAACTAATTAGGAAGTTTCTAAAATAGTTGAGCTGAACCGAAATGAGGGCCTGGTCCGACCCCCTGTTCTGGAGAACTGGGAGGGGCGGGGCCCGACACCCTCCAGCAGCGCCCAGCTGCCCTGCGTCCAGCCTGCGCCCTGCGGCCGCTGTGACCTGTGCTGCTGGGGTGGGGAAATGAGCTGAGGTGCCCTTGGAGTCTGAGAGCTGCCTGGGCGGGGCCGGCAGGAGCCGGGTGGGGTAGAGATGATTCTGGTTTGCTGCTGTTGAAGGGAGGTTCAGAAAGGCTGGTCCATTTCTCAGTGTCAGACTGTGCTTCTGGTGCTGGACTCTGCACCAGCTCTCGCTCATTGTAGGATGTGTGTTCTTTGCCCGTGCGTTAAAAACAAGGATGACCCTGGAGACAGGGTGTCCAGCATGTCCTGATCACGCACTCAGCTGTCGGCGCGTGAGAGGACAGGAGAAATCCTGGAAGGTGTTTCACACCCAGAGGCTGGTGAGGGGTTTCTTCCACCGGAAGCTGTGCTGTTACCAGCAGCGGGGCACCAGTTCTCCCACAAGTTTTCTCTTGCTTATTCACATTTCAGATGGCAAATCCCCACTCCAGTGATGTCACTCTGATCCGGGCGACTGGGGAGAAGCGTCAGTTGCGTGCCCGGTGGCTCCAGCTGCTTTCTTTTAGCTCGTCTCTGCTTTCCTTACATCCATTTTCTAATTAAGTTCTCTTGGCTTGGATGCTATTTTATCTTTTAACCAGAAACCACGTAGTTATGAGATGCCTGGCTTTGCGAACATTGGTAAAACACATCTTTTCTCTGTTGCTTCTAACGCATCTGGTCACCAGCTGAGGTCTGTGGCGTGAGGCTCACCTGCTTCATGGCCAGCTCGGTCCTTCAGGTGTTCCTGGGTCTGCACCTCCTCCTCTTCCCCAGCACCTCAGCTGATCCCTTCTCTCACGCAGTGTCCAAGGTGTCTGTCTTGAATGTTTTCTTTTAAAAAAAAAAAAAATCCCCTTATTATAAAATAAAGGAAAAGTGCTAACAGCCACACAAAGCACATTTATCGTTTAATTATTATTATAGTATGTGACTCTCCGGTTAAGAAATGAGGATTTTGCCATCTGCTTCTGAGTTCTTTCTCAGTGACAGCGCCTTCCTTCCCTACAAGACCAGGCTCTAAATTAGTTATTTCTGGATAGTGTTCTCATAGTTCCCCTACCCAAGTGTGGACCTCTGGACAGTGTAGTTTAATGTTGCCTAAGTCTGTCCTAGTCTGTCTACGTCCCCTCTTCATCCCTGTCCTGACTTCTTTTGTTTATTGAAGATCCCGAGACCTGGAGAGCCTCCACCTTGGAGGCTCTTGGGTGCATCGTGCCATGTACCCCTGTCTTCTGTCGCTCCTGCCTGCCCATAACTGGAACCAGAGGTTCAGGCAGACTTAAGTCTGACTCTCAGTGCCAGGTTACATGTGCAGGAGGCATCCATACCTGTTTCTTGTTCCTTTTGGCTATTACTGCCTGTCTCCATCAACTTCCTGGGAAGTTGGAAAATACACAGTTCTGATTCTGTTTCACTTGCTAGAATGATTTTATGTGGTGCTACCTCCTGTTTGATATCCAGCTGCACCGTTCACTTAGGAAAGGCAGGGTGAAGCTTTGATTCTCTCTCTCTCTCTCTCTCTCTCTCT
>PVHY01012997.1:0-42679 GCA_004024945.1 Uropsilus gracilis | reverse complement strand
AATATTACTCAGCAATTAAAAACGACAGATTTGATGAATTTATGGAAACCTGGATGTACCTAGAAGAAATCATTCTAGCAGAAACGAGCCAGATGGAAAGGGACAGAAACCAAATGGTTTCACTAATATATGGTCAACCAAATGAAACTGCACAAGAGGAGAATGGGGACCAGCTGGAGCGGGTGGGAGGGGGAGGTGGGGGGTGACCCCCAGGGATTGAAATGATGTGAAATATAGATAAATAAATTAAAAAAAAAAAGGAAAAAAAAATAAGGTAAGGTAATCATTTCCTAAATAAAGTAGCAGTTTTCCAACAATAACTAGTCTAAGACAGAGGACTCACAAACAAAAAGTGGACTGAAAGACTTTTTAAAGGATATTGTGCAGTATATGAAGATAATCAAGGAGGACAGAATGAGATGAAGAGTGGAAAAACTAAGGAATACCCATTCAATATAAGTAGATATTTGGATGTCTACTCTCTTTACAATGGTCCCAAAGAGTCTGCCCTATGTGATCCCTTTTATGTAAGACAGGGTCAAGTGAAATATAATGTCAATATTTCTGCATCTACGCTATTAGTAGTGACATCCAACTGGCTAGCTGATGAACATTAAAGAAAAGTTTTACCCTATCATGGTCCTTCAGGATTTTTGAAAGTAAGGAGTGTCTTAGTTCCTACCAGCAGCTTGAAGACAGGAGGAGAAATTTATCATATACTGGAGGCTTATAAACAATGGTGATTGCATTGCTCACATATTCCAGAGACATAGAAATCCAAGGACAAGAATCAAGAAGCGTTCCGTCTGTGAAACACAAAGTAGTTCATCGACATTTGTTTTTCTACAGCATCCTCCCACATAGGAGCTGTGAGGAATTTCTCTAGGATCTTTGTACATAAGGTACCTTCAAATGGCCCAACCACCAAATATAAATTTGCAGGCGAGGTTTCAACATATGGATTCTGAGAGTATAAAAACATTGTCTATAGTAAGAAGGTAAAGAAAAAGGAAAAGGATGCTCCTGTTTGGTGGTGTAATAGATTAAATTGAGTCATCCTCCAAAACATATGACCATGTCCTAACCCCTACATGCAATGTTTATTACTTTACTTGGAAAAAGGGTGTTTGCAGAAGTAATTAAATTAAAGATCCTGCGATAAGATCACCCTGGATATATCTAAGAGGACCTGAAATCAAGTGACATGTCCTTATAAAGACAAAGGAGACTGAAACCAAAGAAGAGGAGAAGGTACTGGGAAAAAGAGACATTGAGATTATACAACACCACAATAGGAAATGCCTGAAACCAAATGCTGGGAGAAACAAGGATTCTCACCTGAAATCCCTGAAAGGTATATGGCCCTGTTGGCATCCTTGATTTCAGATTTCTGGATTGCAGAACAATAAAGAAAACAAATTTCTGTTGCATTAAGTCACCCAGTTTGTGACAATATACTATGATAGGTCTAGCAAATTAGTACAAGTGTATTACTAATAAAGTCAGGCTGATTACTGATAAATAGGTCTTTTCCTGTAGAGAATGCCACTTGAAGGAAAGAACTTCCTGATAATTACAGCAAACATTGTGTGAGCATTTATTTGTAGACAGTGACTTAAATTTTTATATATCATTTAATTCTCACAATAGCCCTGCTAACATGAGATAAGTTTGTTATTTTCTCTTAACAGAGGAGAAAACTAAGGTCTAACTCATCCAAGGTTACACAGCTGGTAAGAGGCAGAACCAGGAATCTTGTAGTCAGTCTGGTTTCAGAATACAAACTCTTAACCATTATTTAAGTACACCTTTCGAAAAAGTCAAACTGAAAAGCAATGCTTTGAAAGGAATTGAGGAGGGGTATATATATATATATATATATATATATATATATATATACCTTATTGTATTCAAAGTTCTATTTACCCCTGGTTTTCATATAAGATGGCTATGAATGTCAATAAATATCTATCTTTGCCTATACTAATTTAAATGAAGTCATTCTAATAACCAAAGGGACATACCTATTACAACACTTACATAACTGAAAGTTAAATGAAAAGCAATGGAAACAGTATGTTAAAAGGGAAGAATATTTTGTGTCACTGAAACTTAATTTACTATGACGCAATCTGAAAATTATTCACAGGGCTTACAGTTTTGGTAAATACCCAATACAAGAACCTGATAGGTGATGGTTTAAAATAACTAAAATAAGTGTGTCTTTGTCCCTAGAGCCTGGGGGATAGGGCCAGCACCCACGTAGGGGGAACTCATGTTGAGGAGGGAGCTGGAACAGAATAAGTGCCTATCAGCAGGCTCGTGCCAGCGGGTCCTGGGTGGGCACTGAAAATTGCAGTCTTCCAGAGGCACTGGGCCTGACAGGGGGACTCCTGGCATGTCCCTACCAGTGGTCTAGGCCACAGGTTAGGAGCACAGGGAGGTGGAGCTTCTGCTCCTCTGCCAACCATGGAAACCTGGAGACAGGCCAGGGAAGCTGTGTCTTTGTCCCTACAGCCTGGAGGACAGGGCTAGCACCCCTACCAATGATAGGGTTTGGGGTAGGGCTAGGGGGAAGGGGTTGCTTCCAGTTAATCCCACTTCTAACAATCCAGAACAGAACGAGAATATCCACCTCTTTAGCTGCAGTTATTGAAGAATAAAGGTCCTGGACACAGCAGACACTTGGGTGAAACCAAAAATGAAAATAACTAGAATAACAAGGTCCCAAACTTTAAAGCCCATTGAAACGACGACGGGCCACAGAACTACACCTACAGTGACTTTGGGGGCAGAGGAGCAAACCCCTGATCCAGACTGTGTTCAACAGCAACAAAACACTCCATTTCCTGAAAAGGAGAAGGACATAAAAAAAGGGACATGGCCACAGAACAACTGCAAACAGAGGGAGAGGAGTGGAACTGGGCCTACCACCGAAGGGAATCAGCCTCCATTAAAGAACCTCTCTACCACAAAGGGCTGGATGGTGGAGCCCCACCTCAGGTGCCAGAACCATAAGGACAGCAACAAAGAATAAATGCTGGAATGGACAAGAAAACCAACATGAATGAGGTGCCACAAATCCCTGTGATCGCACAGGTCTGGAGAATAGGACAATCACCTCCATCATAGAAAGCTTTGCAACAGAGGAGACAGGAGCAATGGGTGATACAACTGAACCTCAATGACCTACAAGGGTTCACACATGATTAGAACAAATACTCGCTGCTAAGACATCCATGGAAATCGAAGTTGCATGGGCCACAAAGCCCCAGGACAGCAGGTTGTCACCCAGCAAAAAGATACTGCACCAGTAAAGAGAAAAGCTCAACGGGCCAAACACCAATGACTTGCAATGAAAGGGAGGTTGAAGACATTATAGGGGGAGTGGGAAGAAGGGGGAAATGAAGGGTCTTAACAATAAATACATGAATAAATCTGTTTGAAAAATAAATTAAAAAATAATAACTAAAATAAAAAGAATTCCTTAAAATTGAGATGAAAAAGGAAAACTCAAATGAAACAAAGGAGCAAAAATAAATTGAAAGAACATGAGGAGAAGTAACATCAATGTCTATTAAACATCTAAAGAACTATTCTGTTCCTAGTGATAAATATAATAATGTCAAATATAAATTAACATTTTTCTCCTGTTAGACAAATATCTAAAGCCCTAAGCACATAATCATATAAATGAGTCTGGCAGGAAATAGGCACTATAGAATTTCATTGATGGGAAAGCAGAGGGATTATTCCTCATGGATAGAAATATACCAATATATACCAAAATTACATATGGCTTCTTTTTATATATATAATTTATATATGTGTGTGTTTATATATATATATATATATATATATATATATATATATATATATTTCACTTCTTTGTATTCCCCAGGGATCACCCATCTCTTTTTCTCCCTGACTGTTCCCTCCCATCTCCCCTCACCCCCACCCCAGACATGTACTTTAATTTGGTTGTTAGCTTGTTTTGATTTTTCCTCCCTGTCTTTTGCTTGTTTTTCTTATATCCCATATATTAGTGAAACCATTTGGTTTCTGTCTTTTTCTTTCTGACTTGTTTTTGCTAATATGATTTCTTCTAAGTGCATCCATGTTATCATAAAATCATCAAATTTGTCATTTTTAATAGATAAGTAATATTCCGTATATATATATATATATATATCACATCTTTTTCATCCATTCGTGTTTTGTGACATTTGGGTTGTTTCCATGTCCTTGCAATTATAAATAGTGCTGCAGTAAACATCCAAGCACAGGTGCCCCTTTTACCCACACTGAGGTCTCCTTTGGGTAGATTTCCAGAAGAGCAATTGCTGGGTCAAATGGTAGTTCCATTTTCATTAGTTTGAGGGTCCTCCACACTGCTTTCCATAGTGGCTGAACCAGTTTACATTCCCACCAGCAGTGTAAGAGTGTTCCTTTCTCTCCACATCCATACCAGCACTTGTTGTTGCCTGTTTTTTTGGATGTGGGCCATTCTTACTGGTGTAAGGTGGTATCTCCTTGGTTGATTTGCATTTCCGTCATTGCTAGTGACCTTGACCATTTTATCATGTGCCTGTTGGTCATTTGTATTTCTTCTTTGGAGAAGTATCTTTTTAGTTCTCCCCACTTTTTAATTGGACTTCTTGCTTTGTTTTTGTTAAGTTGTGTGAGTTCTTTGTGTATCTTTGTTATCAGTCCCTTATCACTTAGAAGAGCAAAACAATTTTCCCATTTGGTTGGGTTTCTTTTTGCTTTCTCTGTTGTCTCTTTTTTTGCTGTACAGAAGCTTTTTAGTTTGATGTAGTCCCAGAAAAACAGTTAGATGCCACAAAGTAGGTGGCAATGCCTTCCGTATGCCTGTTGCAAGCCAAAGCCTCTTCCATCTATGTCAAGGAGAGTGCTAACCTTCTCTCCTTTCACACAACATTGGATTTACCTTTCAACCTAATGATCTCAGTTCTAGAAATCCAACCTCAAGATGATACTATGATAGGTTGAACTCTAAACTTCATGAATACTAAAAGTTCAAGATTCTCAGACTTCAACATTATTGCAGCTCACACTGTGTAGAGACTTTTGCAGATGTAATTACAGTTGTCAAATAATTGACTTTAAGACAGATGATGAAGGTGGCTTTGATCTTATCACGAGTCATTTAAAACAATTTTCTCTGCTGGTCACAAAAGACAAATTCAAACCATGAGCAGGATTTAACATGAGAAAGATTCTTTACTGCTGATATGAAAGGGGTCACAGGACAGCGACATGAGGGCAGTTTCTGGCTCTCTTCAGTCCTACAACTGTGAGAAACTGAATTCTTCCAAAGAATCAATCTGTGAGAGGATTTTCCTTCAGAGCTTCAAATAAGGATTCAGAATAGCCAGAACACTGATTTTCACCTTGTTAAGCTGAGCAAAAAACTCAGGCAAACAGTGCTTGACTTCTGATCAAGAAAACTATGAATTAACAAATGATGCTGGTATAATTTGCTAAATATGTAGCAGTCAGTAATAGAAAAAATATATACTCGTAAATACAATATAAGCCAAAAATACTAATTTTAGTATAATCTATAATAGCAAAGACTTAAAGAAACCTAGTGTCCCGAATTGATTGCTGAATGAATTAACTCTGAAATACCCAATCAACACATCACTATATATTGGGAAAAGAAAGATGAAGAGCTTTATCTAGAGCAAAGCTCAAAGAAACAGATTAGAAGAAAAATGCAAAGGGCCGGACAGTGTTCATAGCATATTATCTTTTACTTTAAAAAATGGGTGGGGCAAATAAGTATATATATTCTTGTTTTTAAAGGGACAAGGGGATATATCAAAAATTAATAAAAGAGTATTATAGAGTAATGCTATATAATTGAAATGTCTGCAATAATGAAAATGTTCTGTTCTGCCCTACATGGTAGCCATTAATCACAAGGCTAGTGGGCACATGAAAAAATTAAATGTAAGTAGAATTAAAGAAAGCAAATCTCTAATTTTATTTGTCATTAAATTTGAATAGCTATATGTGGCTGTTGACTATAATATTGCAGATAAAAACATAATGGGAGAGATTAAAAAAAGACTACCATATAAACACATTCTATGAATATACCATATACCATGTTATATATTATAATCACTTTTTATCATTTGAAGGATAAGACAAAACTAAGACAAGAAAGTAAAATTAAAATAACCTTTCTGAGTTTCATATATATTCTGAAACAAACCTATCTATCAAGTTAGTGGCATAACCAGGTATAAAAGAGATTAACTTTATTTGAAGTGATTTTAAAAACAGTATTTTACTGTAATTCTTCTATAGTTTAAAAGATAAAACTATCTGAAATCGTATTTCATTTTGAAACTATCATATGTACATTGCACAACAAAATAAATAAGCAATATTGTTCATATCATGAGGAACCAAACTTTTCAGTTAAAAAAATATATAAGTGCATAATTAATTTCTCTCTTTAAAAGGAGTAACAACTAATTTCTTTTATCTATACACTGAAAGGATTAGAAATAATAACCCAAGTAAACATTCCTAGTACAAAGGGTATAGTTTCTAAACATCACTTCTCAGTAAAAAGAATTTCCTACTCCAAGGAACAAAAACTCTGAAGATAGTTGATTCCAAACTTGAACCAGGAAATGTTCACAATGAGCCTCGAACTCAATGCTTTTTATAAGAAAGCAAGATATCAAACACAAATCTGTATGTGTCAAAAGTACTCAGCATCCAAAGAAGGAATAGTTTAATCAGCAGAATCAATAATGATGTACATTAGAGCAGAAAACTAGAAGTACATAATGATAATAATAAAAATAATGAAAACTCCCTTTTGGATATTACCACATCATCATTTTGGAGATTATTAAAGCATCAACTGGTTACACCAAAATATAGAGAAATAAACATTTCTTCTGCTATTGCTGAAAGAACTGTAATTTTAAGGTTTTCTTTATTAAATAATCCTGGTTAAATATTAAAAGAATGACAAAATAGAATCACCATTTTACACCTCTTAATGAATTGTGAAATCAATGCAACTAAGGACAAATAGCCCAGATTCTTTAATAAATTAATGACATGGAAACAAAAAGGGGAGTGAGAAAAGTTCATTGTACTATGTGTTCTATATTTGAAATGACCGCAACAGAAAGTATAGAAAGTCCACAAAGTGTACAGGCACACACATAATCCATAGAGCTCCCCAGTCCCTGCCACTTATTCCCAAAGAAATTAGAAACTTAATGAATCAAATCCATTTGAGTAAAATCCAAGAAGGTTATAACTCAGTAAGTGTCTACTTATAAGAAATATAACACAGAACTTGCTCTAGAGAGACACCCCAAGTCAAGTTATATCTGAACAGAAGGCAAAAACTTAGCTGCCAACTTGGGGGTCAGAAGGAAGGAGGAAGGTGGGGATAACCCCGCCTACACACCCAGTTCAGCCATGCTGCCAGGTCTGAGTTGCCCAGCCTGCCATACTCCTTTTGGGGTTCAGGGAGCGCAAGGTAGGGGGAACAGCTGGGGGTGCCCCTGAGCCATGGTACCATGAGGTGGCCGGGGAAGGCAGGGGTAACCCCACCCACACACCCAGTTCAGCCATGCTGCCTGGCCCTGAGCCCACTCCCGCCGCCAGATGTGTGGGCTGGTGGGTAGGGTGACTAAGGGTTGTAGGTGGTAGGGGTCATTCCCTCTGGTCTCCAAATCCAGTCCCCCATCACCAGAAGCAACAAATCAGTGACTCAAGGGCAGTTGCACATGAATACAGAGGTGAAAACCAAGGAAGTATTCCAGAACAACAAACATGCCAGATCCATGGGACACAGGACTATAATACTGATTATACAGACAAACTACCTCAGAAATACAACCACTGTGATCTACAAGGATGGGAATGGAATTTACTGCTCAAAAATGCCTTCAGCATGATCAAAGGGCCCTCCCACTTTAGGGGGTGAGGAAAGCCCCAGAGACAGGCAGAAGCCACACAACAAAATGGACCAACCATCTTCCAGGGCCTATCTCAATCAAAAAAAATGTGTGCACAAACTTTGGCCAGGAGAAACTATCCCAATGCCAGCAATGAGAAATACAAAACAAAGAAGGAGAAAAATATGACAGAAGATGGGCCAGAGCAGCTAATCAGAAAGGAGAAGGCACTGAAAGAACACAGTCATGGGTGAACTGGTGGCCAGCAGCAAAAAGATACTTGGAAAACTAAGCACAGGCCACTGTGTCCCAGGAAACTACATCCACACCAGACAAAAAGACATTACTACAGGAAAGAAAAGGAAAAACCCAAGGGACTAAAAATTAAACAATAAAAGTCAGTGAAAGAAGAGATGGAGAGACCAGGAGGGTGGCTGGGGTGGGGAGGGGAGAAGGAACACCCAAAAGGCAAATGCAAACAAAACTTACTTAATAAAAATGTATATTATTAAAAAAAAAAAGGCAGGAAGGAGATTGGGGGTTCAGAAGGAAGATTACATTGAACACAAGGTTATTGGACAGGATAGCAGTGAGATTAATTTCAACGTCAAAATGACAACATATTTTTAAAAAAGGGAGTTTTCAATTAATTCATTCTTGTCTATCTATGAAGATCAATGAATTGTTGTTGATAATCACACCAAAATAAATGAGAAAGGAGGTGCAAGTGATTGAAGCTTATCATGAAAAAATAGGAGTCCTTCAATGGTCTAACTATTCTTTTTATTTTTCCTCCTTTCCAATAATTTTTTTATCTTTTAAAATTGTAATTTTTAATACCAAGGTAATGTTGCTATAATCAGTGGTAAAGGTTCACACCTATTCATATTATGCTACTGCACTATAAAACAGTTCTTTCGTAACATGGTATTCAAAACAATTAAAAACTGGCACTTCATCTTACAATGTCTGGCAATTTGAATTCTAGAACCAATTAACTATTATTGACTATTTTTGAGGATCAAGCTTCAGGCCCCTTGAGACTGTCCTCTCCTTTTAAAAATTACACATGTACAAAGAGAGCCCACCTGTTTTATAAGTGGGCATTTTTAGGTTTGTGATAATGTTGACCAATGTGAAGGTTCATAAATGACTTTTCAATTGGTCCTGACATTCAGAAGTAAAGTAATCACATTGCCTGGATGACTTATTTTCAGTAGCTGGTAGGGTTTTTTCAAATAACTAAACTGTGGACAAATGACCTTTCCTTACATTGAAGTTACATTTAAAATTTGAAGATCTAGATCAAAAGATGAAAAATATCAGGCTAGAAATCTCATGAAATGATAGATATGATGAGAGTAATGACTAACTCCAAAGATGGTTTCATTTAAGAGAGAACATTTTAATAAAAAAAAAAAAATCTTGTGGATCACAAAGAAGTTCTAATTTTCATTAGAAGTCAAATATATTTATTCAGAAGTGCAAATAAGAGAACACTATTTTATTTGTATTTCTGAACCTACCATAATAAACATTGAATCAGTTTCACTAAAATAAAGTATTTGTGAGAAGTGTAAAAAAAAAAAAGAAAGAAAGAAAGAAAACATCAAGTCTACTAAAGACCTACCAAGTTAAAAGTAATAAAAACAAAAAAAAGTGATAGACTCCCAGGACAAGAGACAAGTAAGATACAGTTTTCCTTGTGGATTTTACAATCTACTGAGAGAATCTATTGGTAGAGACAAATACAAAAATAATTATAAAATGATGCAATTCATGCTTTATTCATGAACAAGTTGCTGTGAAAGTACAGTGAGGGAACCCACTGTAAAAAAAAAAAAAAAAAAAAAAAAAAAAAAAAAAAAAAAAAAAAAAAAAAAAAAAAAAAAAAAAAAAAAAAAAAAAAAAAAAAAAAAAAAAAAAAACAAGATAATATAATCCTTCCAGACTTCAGAGAAACTTGTCCAAGGATCCTGGAGGTTAGAGAGTGGATAGTGAGAAAAGAAAAAGAAAAAGAAAGAGATTTGAGAGACATGGAATTGCATGCCAGTCAAAGGAATATGAACTGTGCATAGAAGCAAAGGAAAATTAGCAGATTTTCAACAAAATTACTGATCTGGTTTTCATTTTAAAGGAACATTTTAAGGATAAATCATAGGTATAGATTCCAAGAAAAAGCAGTTAAGAACTCACAAAAGTAATCTGAACAAGAAATAAGAATCTGCGCTAAGGTACTCATAAGTAAACACTATCAAGTTACCAGAGAGGTAAAATCTAAAAATTGCATTTAACTGTATATCAAACCATAGAAGTCAACAATGGTTTCAGACTTATTTAAATATATAGATGATAGTGTCATTCACTAGAGAGAAAAATAGGGAATGGGATGGATTTAGAATAAAAAAATCATTTTTAAACAATCATTTAAAAAATCATTTTTAAACATGGTAAGACTAAGATGCCTATATATTCTTCAACTGCCCAACATCTGATAGAAATCAAGGTATAGAACTGGCAGTTAAATGAGTGACACAGGCCAGAGATGTTGGTATATAACTGAAAGCAAAGAAATGGGTGAACTCAATCTAGAGGGCATAAAATGATAGGAGAGAAAATTCAAAAAGGAGACAAAGCAGGAGAAACCAGAGGAATATGAAGAGAATCAGAAACAATGTCAGTCATAGAAGAGAGTGGCAGTAAGAAGGACTGAATTAACTATACCAAATACTGCAAAATGATAAACTAAGAGAAAGAAATCTGACCAAATTAGGGATTAGAATTTATTGGTGACCTCCAGTAGAACAATTTCAAATTGGTAGCCCATGAAGACGCCAGATTACAGTGGGTTCCAGAGCTGATAGGAAAAGAAACAGAAATTTCATATACAGGCAAATTTTTCGATAAGCTGAGGCTGTGGAGAAAGAAGTATGACATAAAAGAAAACTGTAGAATAGTAGCCAAAGGACGATAAAGATCAAAGAATTTATGTCTTTTAATAGAAGAGTTTACACAAGTTTAAATGATGCTAGGGCAGCATTTTTTATGAGGTCAAAATGCAACTTTATCAGGAAAGGTAGAATAACAAAACTTTTCACAGTTTAGTTAAGAACAAGCAGACAAATCCCTCCCTAAGTGAAAAGATATCTTTGAATATGCATTGTATATAACCCTTAAAATCTAATGAACTGAGCCACTGTTCTAGATAAAATAAAACTTTTTGTACTTGTTTTCTATTAATCCATTTCAATAAAGATAGTAATAGTAGAAATATTTATTTTCAGTAACCAAAGTGGACCCTTTATGTGGTAGGTGTTGAGGTTCTTACTCTGAAGCATTTACAGTATAATAACAAAGACAGGTAAAATAAATGTTTAGTCACAATATTACTTAAGAGTCAGGATACCAGCATAAGAAAAAAATTGGAACATTTGAAGGAAAAGTTAAGAGAACTAAAGTTTAGTGATATATAACTTATATTTTATCTCATATAAATTATCAAAACTTTTCCAAAGAAGATATAGGAAAAATCTGAAAAATTAAAGTGTTTAGGGGTAAAAATGTATTCTCAAGAGTTAAACTATTTCTTTTTAAAAAAGAAAGCAACCAGAAAATTAAAAGAAATGTTTAAAGGAACTTCAGTATTAATAAAACTATGCTATACTAATGCATATGTACCCATTTATGTGTATATTTATGTACATTTAATTCATAAATTTACCCAAAATAAAGATGTAAATATCTGAATAATTTAAACAAGTACCCATCTAGGAATATGAATGTGTAATAAATCTCAAATTAAACAAGTGTGTATATACTGCCCTCATGGGGCAGTAATATGTAGTTCATAAAATAAAAGCAGAAAAAAGTACTGAATTCCTCAGATATAATTTATTAATTACCTAGCCAATGAAGGCACAGCACTGGTGCAACTAACTTCATTAGACATCCAAAACTTCTGTTTATACCAAACCTTTTATTCTGGTAGTGTTAACCTTCCAATAGGTGTAACAAGTGTTAAGTAGCCTACCTCAAAGATTTGAATCACAGAAAATTTAGAAATTGATAATCCATGACTAAGTAAATCGAATCACACTTCAAGTACCATTACCAGTATTTTCCTTTCTTGTGTCAAACTCTTTGTTCCACTATAAATCTCTAATAGTATTTATAAAAAGTAAACATTAAACAGAAATGACTTACAATAACACATGCTGGAACTTCACGAAGAGAATATTCTGCTTTATTAGGAAGATCTTGATTTCCTACTAGCTCATAAATAGCAGGATAAGATAACAAGTTCACCAATGCTAGAAAAGACTAGGATAGAAAGACAAAAATCACAGATTTTTATTTTTCTATTACATCTATGGAAGAGGCATTAATATAATCCACATAAATGTAAATCCACATAAGTGTAAAAAAGCACAAGAGCAATCTATGTATTGACAAAATATACATGAAAGCTGAATATATTTTCAATTGTCATGTATCTCTTAAAAAGTATGGTTCTGAGAAAAAAAGTAAAATGATCATCCTCATTTTTTACACTGTTATATCTGATATGTAAGAAAACACACGAGAATAATACACAGGGGTTCAGACACAAGATAAATTCTAGTCTTCCACTCTGGTCACAAGGATACCTTTATCTATTAATTACATTCACTAGAAAGCAACCACCCTAGATAGTATGGTTAGTTTTTAAAAGTCAAGGATTTCCTTTCAAAACCAGCTCATATTCTGGTGCAATCTTAACAAGTTACTCTCTCGATGGAATTTTCAAATTCCCACTCTCATTTTGTTTTATTAAAAGTAATTTGAATATTTTTCATAAACGCATTTCATTCTTTGGCTTGCTCAAAAGCAAGCAGACATTGCTCATTGCTAAACATTATATCTAAACTCCTTAGCATAAAGGTTCAACTCTCTGTAATGACACCTTTCCTCTCTCTTCAGTCTCAAAATCCTCACTTCCAATTACTTCCCATTTCTTCAATCTAACTTATCTGTGACCTCTTCAAGTGACCGCCACATACACAAACTTTTATCCTAAAAACATTTTTCTCCTACTCTCCCTATTCATTCTTTATTGTATTTTATAATCTTTCAAAAGTTTGCCACCATTTTTTTCTGCAAAGCTTTTCAATTATCAACCTCCAGAAAACCTATATTCCATCAATAACTGTGTGTTACTTTGTATTGCTTTTATAACTTACATTTTCTCCTTGGTAGTTTAAAAACTCTGTCCCTAGACTCAAATAATTTGAGAATTGAAAACTGAAAATTGTCAATAAATCTTAACATTGAGAAAATTTTTAAAAATAGGTAATTCAATCTCATTTAATAGGTAAGAAGCCTTGCAGAGCAAAGAGAAACATCTTCAAAGACAAGACAGTCAAAAGTTGGGAAAAGAACTAATCTGTATTTTCTTATGTTCAGATTAATGACTACTCATTACAGATCACTTACATTACTCATTACAAATGTTTTCTAATCTAAAACATTTAACAGTGTCACCCTTGTTCAATAGTCCCAGCCTGGGGAACCGCAAAGTAGGAGTTCAACCCCCTTATTATACATCAATGTAATGTTACCAAATGACAGTACACGCTGTAGTGAATATATTTAACAATGTTTTTTCATAACCATCATTTAATGGTATGTATAACACCCTATCGAATGGATGACAATATATTCATCCACATACCAAAATAGGGCGTATAGATTGCCTTTTGTTTCACATAAACAATGGTTTTTAGTAAATGATGTAGGATAGAAAAGAAACTCACATTAACTTTGTGAAAGATTCCCCAATAAATATTTCATAAAATAAAGGTGGAGTTTTTAAACAATTATAAGAATTAAAATAATTCTCATGTTCTTTTTTTTAGCTAATATCACTTGGGTATTAATAAAATCATCATAAAGAAGAATTTAATAACCTAATTACCATATATTTAGTGTCTGTTTAAGGAGAACATTACATAATAAGTGCACATTATATAGAAAGAAAAGTGATATTGAGGAAGGGATGTTTGAAGAATGTATTTATTAATTACATGCAAAATAAAGCATAGAGAAATTAGAAGGTTTATGTCATGCAGGAAACTATAAAATTTCACTAATTACTAGGGCGTTAACTAGAAATATAGTTAATAAAGTGGATTTCATAAGAAGCTAAAAATTAGGGCCGGGCACGGTGGCTCGTGCTTGTAAGCTTCAGCCTATGAAGCGGCCAGGACTAGGGATCGCGGTTCGAATCCTGCCTGGGGCCCGTAACGAGACCTAGTTCCAAAAAAAATAGCTGGGCGTGGTGGTGCGTGCCTGTAATCCCAGCTACCTGGGAAGCTGAGGCTGAGGATTGCTTGAGTCTGTGGTACCCCAGGCAACGAGACCCTCGGTTCCACAGGCAAAAATAGCAAGACCTAGTCTCAAAGAAGCTAAAAATTAAAAATGCTGAATAGCTTAATTTATAACTATTTTGTAAACATTCTTAATATTAATTCAATAACTTAGATACATTATTAAATCTTTTATACTTAAAATCTCTTTTCCATTTATTATAACCATAAGGGATTACAAAACAACTTTTAATGAATGTCCATTCTGACATTTGATATTAGTCCATAAAGACTCTCTTGATACAAACGATTTATAAAGACCACAGTGAGAGTTCTTTAATTATTTACAGATGGAGAATACCACTGTTGTTTATAAAACATCTATACTTCCACCTAATAAAACAACTTGGATCACAAAGAATCATGACAATTTCTAATATGCTATTATGCTATTGTACATAATTAGGTAGAACTCTAGATGAAAACAATTCAATAATTTTATTTATTTGATTTAAAATAACCTGAAAGCTATAATAAAATAAAAAAATTTTAACAACTTATTTATGGGAAAACTAAATAAACACTGAGTATTTTAAGAAGACATTAGCATATTGCAAAATTATGATGTGCTAAGCACCTCAAAAACTCAAATATTTACAACATATTCATTGGTTCCCACAAAAATAACACAAGATGTTATTAATATCATATATTATTTATATATTGAAGCTATATTTTTGCTTTCCACAATTCAAAGCACAAAATGAATTCTGAAAGGAAAGGTATTCTTAATGAATTACTTTTAGGACTATCATTTAGGTCTAGTAATAGTAACTCTAAGATAAGACTTGTTATTTCTAGATCTTTCAGTATATTGGTGAGGCGAATATATAACTTTTTTAATGATAAGTTAGTTTACACTGACAATTCTAAGTCAAAGAAGTTGAATAAAATTCCTCACTTTAAATTTGAATTAGAAAGGCTTCCTAGAAATTAAATGAACACTGTGTCAACTCTTACAAAATATAAGACCCTATAACTACAATGTTTGTAGACTAATACACCACTAGCTTGTCTTGGATGGTACATCTGTCTCATATATTACCTCTAAGTATAAAATAAGTCTCATTATATTCCAGTGTTATCTTTTAAATTATATGCCATTACAAGAAAATAAAAGAAAAATAACAGGTGTTTATATTCATCCATTTGACATTTCCTCTTTTCATCCTGATAAATAGAGATAACTGGTATCAATTTCCCTAAACCTGCACAAATTCTTTTATTTTTATTTGAAATGCAGGTTTGCTGTAATATATTTTTAGTCTTTATTTTAAAATTTATTTTACTTTCATATTTGAATATTTTTGTTGGATACAGAATTCTAAAGACTTTCTGTTTTTACTTTTAAGCATGTGAAAGATGTTGTTTTCTGGTCTCCACTGTCTCTAATGAAATTATGAGCAAGCTTTTTTGTTGTTTTTCTGTATATTATGTGTGATTCTCTGTGGCTACTTTTAAGAGTTCCTCTTTAATTTTCAGCATTTTCTGTGTCTAATGAGTCTTGATATAGTTTCCTTTATATTTCTATTCTTTATATATTCTTCCCTGAGACATTACTAAGATTATTTATAAATTTACATCTTTCAATAAATACAGAAATTTTCAACTTTTATTCAAATATTATCTTTCCCATCCACTTATGGTTCTAATAATCCAAACATACACATTGACCTTCTGAGATGGTCTCAATAATTACAAGTTTTTCCATATTTTTTCTTTCTTTAAATTGCATGAATTGTATTAATCAAATTCATGTTCATTGACTACTTCTTTTGTTATCTTTAAGTTTCCCAACCAGTACTTGTTTTAATTTAGCAGTTAACATGGCTGAGCAAAATTTACCCCTGATGTGGGAACCTTTGCTAACTCTGTGTTCAAGCATATAATCCAGAAGAAAGCAGTTATATTTGGACAGAGTATATACCATGAATGTTTGGACTGCCTCCTACGTGCATCTCTCTTTTCCAGGATCATCCCTGTTCTTGTTGCTGTGTAGTCCCTTACAACTTATCTTCCAGGTTTCACAGCTTGCTAAGTGTGAATTTCTACCTGTGGAATACTAACTGGACCTGGCCTTAGGTGAGATCCTGTCAAATTTAGAACCTTAAGCCATACCATTCCTTCACCTGTTTATTGATTCCCCCCCTTCTACTTACTTCCTCTCCATTTTCAGTCACTAGAATGTTTTTAAATAAAAACAAATAATTATAGGTGAATTGTCCTGAGTTTATATTTTGTATTGGAGGCAGCTAATCCACTATTTCAGAAAGTAGAACTTCCAATTTATTTTTTGATAATTCTGTGGCACCCTTTATATGAAAACTGGCCAGGTTTCCATAACAAGAAAGGAACTATTTCATTTAAGTGAAATTTGGGAGAACAGTTTAATTATATTAAAGTCAATATATCAAACTAAAACATTATATGGATGCTTCAGATTTATTTTTTGACCACATTACTCTAAATAACATCTTTACCTAACTCTCCTCTAAATAATACTGACAATTTTCTACCAGATTTTAGCTCAAGGGTAAAGAAAGCTTCCTTATTTTTGTTTTGCTTTTTTTTTTTTTTTTGGTTGGCTAAATTTTATTTCAGGGTATTTTTGGTTTCGTGTTCATTTATTCAGTATGTCTCTCTGGTATTCTTTATTAAAGGAAAATAGAGTGAAAAATCATGAAAGAAAAAATATTCTCATAAAGGCAATGCAAAGGGAATAGCTGGTATTCCTATCATTCATTACCTTTATTTTTGAAAAGAATCTTTTAAATGACAAAGGACTGAAAAGAAAAATTTAGAAAAGTCTGCTAGACTGTTTTGAAAATACACTCTAATGAAAAAATTTCTGGGAAATACACTTCAAATTTTTACATTAGTAGATAAATCAAGTTCTTACCTTCTGACAGTTTCGATCAATAGGATCCACTGGAGTAGATCTGGGATGAGTTACTCTAACATCATCTCTTCCAAATTCCAGATTAGCCCATAATTCACTTATAAGTGCATTAATAAACCCTAAGAAGAATCATTCCACACTATGGTTATGATATAATATATATCTACTTTATGGAGAAAAGATATGTATCCCTGACAAAACCAGTCCACACTGACAAAGGACATGTACTTATTTATATCTTACATCATAAAAAATCTATAACCTTGATAAAAATTATATGCTACTATTAATATACCTTTATGATACCTCGTCATAAAACTGTAATGACTAAACTCTGATACTATTTCCCTGGAGGAATGTTGAGTACTGAGTCCCAGCTCTTGACCTTTGGCCAGTAACATCTTTAAGTGGGTTTTTCCAAGAAAAAAATTATAAGGTTATATTTTACTTTGCAAATGAACCAAATGTGTGTATGGAATAAGGTATCAGGAGAAAGGGTTGCAGTCTAAAGTATATAAGTAGGTCCCCTTATTCAAACACAGTTGTTGCTTTTTTTAATTCCATATGCTTAGATAAATTCTCCATTTCACACAACTTTTAGTTCCATAGAATCTTAAAACTCTCATAAGCTAGAAACTACATATTCTAAATGAAAGTGACTTTTACTTTTTATAATACATTCCTTTACAAAGATTTAAATCATATGGTAAAATTTAAAACACAACTTCTAATCATAAATTTGCAAATTCATAATTAACATTAGGGCAGAAAAGGATCCATTGGTAAAAGAAAGTCTCTGAAATCAACAGTATCAGGGTTCAATTACAAATACAAAGATCAGCTTGCTAGTTCTATGGACTTAAACAAATCTCTCAACTGTTTTAGAGCATTGATTCACCCATGTGAGAACAAAAAGTGCTATCTTAAAGAGCTAGCATGAAATGTCATGTATAATGATCCTAATATACCTAAAACCTCACAGGAATTCTACAGGCTTTAGTCTTTCTTTGTCCTATCAAAAACTGCACTTACGCTCTCAAGAGAAGTTTTATACTATGAGTCTCAGAAGATTTAATGACTTGGTAACAGGAAAATCTGAGATCAAGTCTAGTCTCTAAATGTTTGCATTAATGTGCCCTAGTATAAATTGTATTTATTCTCAGTAGAATTAAAAATAAGGTCTTGATTAGAAAAAGTTCTGCCAAGACATAGGTTTTATAATACAAGCAGTTCAAATTAGGTCAGTAAATAAATAAAATGTACTAGATAGAGGTATTTTCATTGAAAGAGAGAATCAATAGTGATCACTGGTATTATAAATCAACTTCAAGCCTTGAAACATAAGCATACTATCTCTGTTAGATGGTTCAGATAACCTTAAGGTATGATACATCATATATCAAACTGTCAGTGTTTGAACTTCTTAAAAATTCCATCCCTAGTAGATAATACATGCCAATTAGACAGTGGTGAAAACTAAGTAAGTAATATGATGGAAGCTTTCCAGAAGGAAAGAGAAAGAAAATGGACAAGCAAAGAGTATATGCAATCACTATAAGATTATAAATTTTGGTGTAGATATAAGCCACTGAAAATGAGCACTACAAAATCTATCCAATGTAATTATACCAAGAGTGAAGAGGTAATCTTATGATTTATGAAATGAAGAAGGCTTATTGAAGCATCAATATTTCTCAATTTAGTTCATTAGTGCCACTGTTCTGAAGAAAGAGAACAAAGCTGCATATATTTAACAGAAAATAAAAATTCCCAGTGGGATTTCATGGAGAGGATAAAAGGAAATCTTATTTTTTTTTAACCTCAGGCCTAGTATGGAAAAGGGACTTTAAAAGTAAATATTCTGACACTGCAGATCATGCCTATTAAATTTTCCAGTGACTTGTTCATTTTATTTTTAAAAAATGGTAATCCTAACTGAAGGAAAAAAAAACTTACCTGAACTTTTTAATGCTTTTGAACCTGCTGCTGTTGATGCCACTTGTGTAACTAAAACTCCATAGCCAAATTTTTTATGCCTGCTGATCTAGCAGCAAAAACAAGGAAAAACAATGAGAAGTAGTGGGATACATACTGCTAATATTTTACTTACAATTACAGGTAGAGTCACTAGTGTTTTTTAATAGAATTCTAGATATTCCTTTCAGTCAAGATAACATGAACAGCAAAAATAAACCAGAAAATTATAGCAATGAATGATTACAAATATAGTTGTTTTTTTTTTAAATCTTATTTCAGGTTTAAGTTCTGTTCCCAACTATAATGCAAAGTAGTTTTTTTTGTTTTGTTTTGTTTTGTTTTTTTAACACTGAAAAAGTCAATTATCTCTCTGAATGGGTCTATGTCTCTTCTTATCTAACTTTGACTAAGGAATAAGATCCATTCCCACTCAAAATTCTATTATTTTTATTCCTTAGGTTGGTTCTTTCATAATAAACTTTCTCATTAATAATTCTGTATTACTGCCAGTTTTTTAACTGGGCTTTCAAATAATCAAACAACTTCAAAAAGAATATCTTCTTTAAAATAATTATTTTTAGAGGTAATGTGATTTTTTTCCAAAGGTAGGGACACAAAAATAACACAAATTATATATACAGATTATATATCTATTCAAGCATACATTTATGAGACAGAATAGTAAAGAACCCTCATCATTAATATGCAGGTTTTTAAACAGCACTATAGAAATCGTAAAATACTTTATATTTCATAAAGAGAACATTATACATATGATCACACTAAAGCTTAGAACTGAGTGAACTCTTAGCAGAAATTAGAATAAAAAGCTATTATAAATGTTCCTCCTTGTCAGATATTGGTTAAAATGGTATGGCTTATAAAATCTTTTACTTCTAAACAGAGCTAACCAGTTAGAATTTATATTTATTAAGCACGTCATTAAAAGAGTCCATTTAAGACATATGAAAAAATGCTCATCATTACATATTAGGAAAATGCAAATGAAAACCACAATGATTTCCTTCTTATACCTCTCCTTTCCTGTCCCCCCCACCCCCAGTTCTTATACCCAATCTTATCTTCTGCTTATCAGGCACATAGTTAATGGGTTGAAGTCTACACTTCATTTCTTGTACCTTGGAAAATTAAACTGTTTGGCATTCATGAAATTTTAATAAATGAAAATATTGTATTAAAAACATCATAATGAGGCATCATTTCACATATGTGAGAATGGTCCATATCAATAAAATCAGAAAAAAAAAAGTGATGTTGAGGACTGGAGAAAAGGGAACCTTCATAGCCTATTGCTAGAAATGAACAATGGTTACACCCCTATGGAAAACAGTACAGAGGTTTCTCAAAATATTAAAAATAAATGAGTCATATGAGCCAGCAATTCCATTCCTAGATATCTACTGAAGGAATACCAAAAAAAAAAAAAAAAATTGATTTGAAGGGATATGAAATCCTATCTTAAAAAAACTGAGGCATGATTTAGTATAGCCAATCTATGGAAACAACCTAAGAATTCAGTAACAGATGAGTGAATAAAGATGTGGCATATAGAACAAATTAAAAAAAAAAGTTGCAACATTACTATTTGTCACGACATGGATGAAACTAGAAGGGATTATGCTAAGTAAAATATACCAGATGGAGAAAGATACTTAATAATTTCATCCCTACACACAATATATGAAACAAAACAAAGGAAGAAACAAAAACTAGATATCAGACTGCAAAATTGAGACTACTAGAGAAGAGAGGGGGTTTCAATAGGTGTAAAGGTGGGAGGGGACCTAACAGATTATGTTGGAGCATTATGGGTTCATCACTGGTGGTCATAGTGAGGTAACATAAATAAGAGGTGTGAACCTATACCCCTAAGTCATACACAGTATAGATCTCAATAAAAAATGATGCAATTTGAAAAATCAAAACTAAAATGATGTTTTTAGTTAAAATTTTTTAACCATGAACTGTATATTCAATTTTAAAGATTAAAAAAAAGCAACCAGAGAGGAACTAAAAGATCATGAAAAGAGTTAGGTTAATTTCTCCAAGTTTCTACTAGTCATGCCCTTTAAAATTTGCCTTCCTTTTCCATTTTTATTACACATATTTTCCATTTTCCTCAATTTACATCCATTAGTTCTGTAGTTAGATGATAAAAAAGTACAGAAAGATAAATGTCCATCTTTTTTTCCACTTGTCTTGCTCCTTAATAACTGAAAAAATACCTTGCCTTGTTTATTCAGATATTAATAACTATTAATAGCAAGAGAAAAAAAACCCAACTCTCACTAAATACTGAAGAGTTGGAAAGGCAGGAAAAAAAAAAAACACCACACAAGTTGCTCACAAAACAGACATTGACTATGAACAAAGTTAAACACAAATCTGATATATAGTCCTACCGTTCTCAGTAAGTCCATGTAATCAAAAGTCCACTATTTAACCAGCCTGCATTTTCACTAGCTCTTAAGGAAAATTAAGAAAATTACTAACTGCATTTTTACATAAAAATTATACCCTAAATTAAAAAAGAAAAAGGCTTTGTTAGCACTGATTTCTAATCGTAAAGTAAAAGGATACAACTTAGTGAGAAAGAATAATTTCTATTATAACCACCAATGTGGTATAAAGGAAGACTAAATTGTTTTAAAATATATGAATATAAAAATGATATCTGGAACTAGGTGTGGTATCTCAATAACAGAAGTTTTGTCTGCATGATCTCAAAGCATGAAGAAGAAAGAAAAATGTGTGACCTGCTTGAAAATTTTCAAATTTGTGAAAACAGAAAATGCAAACCTAACAGCTGGTACACAATAAGATATTCAAACTCACCAGCAGAGGAATTCCAATTAAAACATAATTTCATTATGTAAACTTTAAAAGCCTAAAGAAAAAAAAAATCTATGTATTTGCTATAGTCTAAATGTTTGTGTTCCAAAAGTTCAAGTTAAAATCCTAAACACTAAGGGCAATAGTAAAATGAGTGGAACTTTGCCAGGAGACTAGATCATGGGGGTGGACAGTTATTATAAATGTAATTAGTACTCGTAAAAATTTTAGAGAACTCCGTTTCCTTCTCCCACAAGAAAACACACTGAGAAGTGTGAGAACTAAAAGAGTCTTCAACTAGTGCTGGCACTGTGATAATGGAAATCCAGACTCTAGAACTGTGAGCTGTAAGTCTCCACTGTTGATGAGGCCCCCAATCTGTGGTATTTTGGTACAGTTACCTGAAGGGACTAACACAGTATTCTATTATATATATATATATATATATATATATATATATATATATATATATATATATATATATATATATATATATGTATATATCATATATATCTCCAGTGATATTACATTCACCAAACACATTGGCAGAGAGACCTGGGCTAGGAGGATACATGTAGGGCAAAAGGAACTATAGACCTGAATTTATAGTTGAGTGTAATAAAATTAATTAAATATCTTGCATGAGTAGATGAGGACCTTATGTCATGAACTGGAGCATATAAATAATATTCTCATACTTGAGCTCATATAAAGAAACAGAAGCACTTACATGTGCATATACAAAGCTAGCATTAGTCCATGAACTGATATTCATATGTGTTATTTATGAAGAATTGGTCAGGGCTCTCCCTCAGAAACTATTTATTCTTCATAGGCAAAGCAACTCTAAAGAGTTAATTATGGGCTTAAACAAAAACCAAGAAGTTGGAATTGAAGAGATAAGAGCAAATAAATTTATATTTATAATCAGGCAACCTAATAATATCAAGAAACAAACTGCTGCCAGAGACAAAAAAAAAAAAAAAAAAAAAAAATTTAAAGTATGTCTACTATCTTGAAAAGCCCATAAGTCTAGGAATATTTACCATGAAAGCAAAAAGCTGAAAACATTTCAGTACCTCTGACTGTTGGTTAAAAGACTAAATTATATTGTAGAATTTACTTAACAGCAATAATAAACTCCTTTTGCAAATAGTTGCTTCTGAGATTTGAGTTCTAAATTCTCCTTGACACATACATTTAAATACAACACATTTTTGTTTCTAGAATCCCACCTAGTTTTAATATTCCAGATGTTTGACATTATATTTATAAAACATCTAAATGAATAACTAAATTTCTCAATCCCATCTGGCTATTTGCCAATTCTAAAAATATAACCATAGGTATCAGCATCAATTCTCTAATGCTTTCCTGAAAAAGTATTGAGTTAAATATTACATTGTTACATGGTATTTTAATTGAGGTTTACAAATATCTTCATGCAAAAAAAAAAAAAAACATAATGATGCTTTTAATGGCTTTTACAGCAACAAAAATTCCTTTTGCATATAGCAGATGGTAATTCGTACCTGTAATTTTTTTGTATATTGGTTGAACATAAATGTCATACATTCACTGATGGCACCTGTTCTTTGAAGAAGCAGTAGTCCTTTGGGGGTGGCAGCAAAATTTAGTAAATCATCTAACAAATTCTCTTCCCAAGCCATACTGAAAAATGTAAAGGAAGAGTGCTATTATACTCAAAACTAAAAATGAAAATATATCATCTTAACACTAGTGATAATTAAGTTTAAAGAACATACATTGTACACATGTATTGAGTACTTTCCAACCAAACTCTTCTAGATTATGAGAAAAGAAAACAGAGGTCACAGAACAGAATGGGCATGAGAGTAGACAAATGGATAAAAAGGGTCAACTATATGGTGTTAAATGGAAATTAGGATAACAGTAAGGATCATAATATAGCATATGCAGATGTTGAATGCTATAAACCAATGTTACTTAAATGATTTTTATATAACAATATTTTTAAAGGGTGGCATCGTTGTGAATTCTTTTAATCTTATGTCTATTCCAATAATTTTCTTTCATGAATGATGTAAATTTTAACAGTATTTTTGCTACATCTAGGTGCTCTCATTCATGTTTTAATTTCAATCCATTTTCCTATTATGATTATACTGTGAAATATTTCCTTTTATTTTCTCAGGTTTTCAATTTACTTTACTTTTGGAGATAAATTTTCTTTTTCAAAGACAGAAACCAAATGGTTTCACTAATATATGGGATATAGTGAAAAAATAAAAGACTTGAGGAAAAGTCAAAACAAGCTAAGCATCAAACTGAAGTGCACAACTTTGAGCAGGAGGGGAGGGGGGATTGGAGGGGAGGGTGGAGGGTTAAACCCCTGGGATTACAATGTTGTAAATTTTATAAATAAATAAATAAATAAGTAAGTAAGTAAGTAAGTAAGTAAGTAAGTAAATAAATAAATAAATAAATAAATAAATAAATAAACGAACAAACAAATAAATGAATGAATGAATTTTCTTTTTCAGAACAATTTTTAGAGTCCAATAATGTTCTCCAGAGTGATGGGGGGGGGCTACTTGAAACAGTAAGAAAAACTAAAATTTGGAAAAACAGGAGGAATATCAATACTTCATCCTGAAGTACCAGATGAAAAAAATGTACTGCCTACTGGAGAGTCCTACTTGTCTGCGAAGACACTATGGATATAAAATGTGTCAAAGTCAATTGTTACATGGACAGTGAAACTGAGTACAGAAAGTATGCCACCACTACCCTTCACTCCCTGAAAGAGTTTAATAAGTCTGTTTTGAAACTGACTTAAAGAGAATTGAAATCCATAACTTTTCTGATGAGAAGAGGATTATTATATGTTTTGACATACATCTTTCTGAGGTAATCACACAGAAAAGAACAACATAACTGTGTTCAAATATAAAACAAATTATTGCCATGGACAAAAACAGAAGCACAAAAAAATGAGAATCTGATTTTCATGTTAGCAATGATGCCAAATTTAGGTCCAACAGGATATAAAGGACTAAGAGAAATGCTGAGCTCCTTGTCTAAGACTTATGACTAGATTAGACTAGTTAATTGAAATTAAAGTTAATATACTCAATGTATTTATATATTTGCAAAGAGAAAGGAGGAAGAGGGAGAGAGGAAGGAGAGGGAGACAGAGAAAGAAGGGGGGCAGGAAGAGGAGGGGAGAGGAGGGAAGACCGAGACATCCAAAACTGGAGATATTAACAAGCCATAAACTTAGGGAGACATGAGATAGCCTCATTTCTAGAGGTAGGTAAATAATCCATTCACTTCTCTTTTTGTGTCTGTCATATTTCTGTCATCACTGATGGGAGAATCAAAATACCAATCGTCTTTATAAAAAAAAAAATAGAGGTAAAAGTTAAAAACTGTTAACTGCTGAATATGGAAGAATGGTCACACAAGCAGAAATTGGAATAAGAGGAATCAGGAAAACTAAAGGGGTAAAAGTCACTTAAAAATGAACTTGCAATGAAACTTCAAAAGATCACTAAAGTCAATTAGGGAAGTTTTCCTTCGCGCCCTCATGCAAAAGAAAAAACAGTGGTTGGTTCAAATCTATAAAAATGACATCAGGAAAAAAATCATAGCTAATTTATAGAAAAGTAGTTATTTGTTAAATCATCACACTGTTAAGGAAATACAAAAGCTTTTTGTTTGATTACATAAGTCAAACTATGCCAACATAAAAGAGAAATTAAAAAGATAAAAATTCTCCACTTAGTCTGTTTTTAAGACTATGCCACAAGTTACTAATTTAAGAGAATCTAGGAAAATAGTTCAACTGATCTAAGTTTAACAATCCATTTTTCTGACTCCACATTTTATTTACATTTATTTAAAAAATATGGAGACATCTAAATTATAATTTGTATATAAATTTAAATAATTTTTCAGTGCCAAAATCTAAAATATACCCCACTTTGAAAAATCAACTTAAATATGTAAATTAGCACTTGAAAAGTTTATTTCTATGAACTCACTAGAGTTTTCCAATTTTAGTATTTGGTGATTCAGCAAACTTTATAAAAAGCAGAATAGTTTAATTGTACTTACATGTTTTGGAATTCCTGGCTTACGGAAGAAACAGAATCTGAACCCTTTACTGGAGTAGGAATTCTTTCTGATAGCAAGCTTGTCTAACATAACAAAACAATTTACAACTTTTGTTAATAGCATTATTCATGAGATAGGCTACAAATTATAATTACTCTGTAATGTAATTAAAATTCAGTATTATAATTATTTTGTTATTATTTTGTTCTTATTTAGATATCATAAAAAGTATTTTACAAAGTATATGAATGAATGGAGGGAAAAAAGATGTGCTGTATGGAAAAAATATGTACAGTACTAATAAAAACTATATTTGACTATTGCTACATTATAATCTCCAGTGTCCATAACAAAAACGCAGCCTTTTGTAAAAATTGCTCAGAAATAACATCTACTAAATGAAAATACTTAGTAGAGGCTGATCAGGTCCAGGAATTTTGTCAAAGTGAGAAGGAGGTACTGAAGCTATTCTGTGGCACACTGAAAAAAGCTTTTTATTTCCTATAGTATCAATGAAACATTTTAACTGTAATATATGATAATATAATAATGACTCTATTTGAAGTGAGGAAGGAAAAGAAAAATGAAAATATTTACCTTCTTCCATGCTTTTGCTATAGATTCATGCAAACTATAAGGAATTAACACCTGCAAGCCTTCACATGTACCATATATTTGCCGACATACAGAAATAAAAGCTCCTTTAACCACAGGCAACATTTCCGATCCAGAAAAAATAGAAATATCTTCATCAAGAAGTTTTTTCGAAAACTGGGCAATGACATGAGCACCTGTTGGACTAAAAGACTTTATTTAAAAGTGATGCCAACTATCTAAAGAATTTCCAAAAAAGTCTATCTCAGTTTGCTAGAGTATATTAACTGATTTGCTCAGTTTCCTTTTAGTCCTTCTCTAGGTTTTATCTCAAATATCAATACAACTGTTTCCACCCACATCCATTATCAGTAGATGTCTTACAAAGACATCTGTTCTTACAAAGAGAACGGTTTCAGTAGAATAGTGAAAAGAAAAAACAGTGAACAACAACAACAACAACAACAACAAAAAGCTGAAAAGACAATAGACATCATGGATTCAGGGTCACATTTAACTATTCAAATTTTTTATGGCTTACTTATTATCTGCCAATTTTATTTTACATATTTGCTAATTTTTAGATAGTACATATGCAACTGTTCTTGATTCTACAGTGAAAACACAGGCTTTCTTCCTAACACTTGTTACACATTCTCCACTCCATTAACAGGACTTAGTTCCTCCACCTCAAAGACATGGACAGTTTAACAGATTAATAATAATAGACAGTAAGGAAGAGATTAGAACAATGCCTAGCACATAAAAATTTACTAAGTATTTTAAAAGTATTAGCTCATCTAATCCTTACAAAAACCCTATAAAGTAGTTTTATTATTTTTCAACTTGCACAGATAAGAAATAAGTTTAAGGTTTCAGAAGTAACTCAAACAGTATCACATGACCGCCAGTAAAAAAGTGGAACCAGGATTCAAACTCAGACTCTGTCTGCAGAGCAGTACAATTTTAATTATTTTTCCTGGCTTCTTAAAATAATGACAATTTTAAAAAGAAAAAAAAAAGTGTGCTAGGTAGGATTTGTAATAACCCTTCATGTAGTCCTCATCCACCTTCAACAGTTATTAACCTTTTGTCAGTATTGTTTATCTCAGTATTGTTTCATCTCTTCTCCCTCATTTTCCCCTTTAATGGTTATAAATCTCAGACATGACATGATTTTACACAGCGTGTATCTCTAAATGATAACAATTTCTACTTTAAATATCAAGACCTCACCTAACAAAATTTGTTTTTAATATTAACCTTATAATAATCCATATCTAAAGTCTCTTATCTTACAATAGGTTTGTTCAGCTAACTTCAAACAAGTTCCATAGAATACACAAGACTATTGAATATAGGCCCCCTCTAGACTTTCTAGATCATGCCATTTATTTGTAGACACAATTTTCCTACCCATTCTTTAACTGGCTAACTGCTTCACCTTCATGTCATTCAATATGTACCTTTAACTCTCTAAGTTTCCTATAAAATAATAATTAGATGTAGTGGTTTACATTTATTGCCTATTTCCTAACCCAACTGAGAAACATTTCATCAATGATCTCTAAATCTTCTTAGATTAAAAAAAAAAAAAAAAGTAGTTGTCATTACTTTTAAGTCAATTTGGTGGTAGTGACAGGTAGTGACAGTGCTTATTTTTTAAGAGAAATAAGCAAGCCTACAATTTTATTTACAACATGAAATTAAGACTGAAGAATTGATGAATTTATTCTTATACCTTTATTCTTTTGTTATGAAAAATAGCCATTAAATACATAATAATTTCTAAATACATTAATACAAAAAATAAAATAAATATATTAATGCATTTTTAGATTACTCTTTTAGAATTTTTTAACCTTAGACAATATTCTACAGAAATGTTCAATCAAAATTTGGTCACTTGAAGTAATTCTTTTCTTTGTATGCCATTAATTTAATTTTATAAAACTTTAAAATTGTGGCTATTACTGTTTTTTTCTTTTTGGTATAGTTTTATTTTACATTTAATTACAAAACATCTACATGATCCAATGGCAAATCAAGGTACAAGCAAGGTATAATCCAATGTCTTACATTCATAATTTTCTCTCCCTTTCTCAAACTATTTTCATTAATTTTCAGTTTATCCTTTTATCATTCCCTTTTAAAAAATATAAATAAGTATTATTTATTTTCATACCCTTCCTTATACAATAGGCAGCATTCTATAAATATTCTATTTTACTTTCCTCATTAACAACATATACTGAAATTAACTCCACAGTAGTACATTAAAAATATCCTCATCCCTATTTTGTTCTTGCAAGTAAAGGTAGTAAGAGACAAGAAGCCACCATATAGTGTTTAAAGGCTTAATACTAGAAGATATAATACTAAATATATATGCAACAAAAGATGGTGGATCAAAATACATAAAGCAATAATTAAAAGAATTAGTGACATTAACAACACAATAACATATATATTACTATAAATATTTTTTAGCATTTTAGTGTACATCTATATATTTTAATAACCTTCTGGTTCACAACTATGGGCAAGTCAACAAGAAAAAATAAGAAAACCATAATCTGAAATAATAAACGAGATCAGATGAACCCAAGAAACATCTAGAGAATATCCTATTCAAAACAGCAAAATTTACATTTTTCTCAAGTGCACATGGAACATTTGCAAGAACAGATCAAACTTTGGAGCACAATTCAAGTGTCAATAAGCTTATGAAAACTAAAATCAGGACAGGTATGGTGGTGCAGGCCTGTAAGTGGCAGCCTAGGAAGCCATGGAGGGGACCTGGGATCACTGTTCGAGTCCTGCTCAGGGCAATGTAGTGAGAGCTAGTTCCCAAAAAATAGCTGGTCATGGTGGCACGTGCCTGTAATCCCAGCTACCTGGGAAGCTGAGGCTGGGGATTGCTTGAGTCCATGGTACCCCAGGCAACATGAACCCGTGGTTCCACGGGCAAAATAGCAAGACCTAGTCTCAAAAAAAAAAGAAAAACTGAAATCATACCAAGTATATTTTTTCTGATATGAAAAAATAATAGAAAACATAATAGAACTAGAAATCAACTACAAAAAAAAGGGAGGGAAAGCCCTCTATGGCATTGAAATTAAACAACAGGCTTCTCAATCACTAAGTCAACAGGAAAATTAAAGTAGAAATTAAAAAATACCTGGAGACAAAAATGGAGAGATAAATTCACTTGTATAGTTGAAAATTTGAATACCCCTACCAGTAATTAACATATTTAGCATGAAGAGTTAGTAAGGATATAATTGTATCAACTGAATATAATTTATATTTATACTTCTATAACAATAACATATGCACATTTCTCAAACTCACAGAGAACATTCACTTAAATCATTTTTAATCATAAAATATACCTTAAATTTAAAAAAATTAGAAATTATATAAAACATGTTCTCAGACCCATAAACAACACATCAGTCAAAAAGTCTTATTAGGATTTCTTTGATTAACAGTATTTTATGTTGGGTTTTTGTTGTTGTTTTTGTTTTTGTTGTTTTTTTGGGTTTTTTTTTTTTTTGAGACTAAGTCTCACAATTTTTGCCCGTGGAACCGTCAGGCTCTCATTGCCCAGGGTACCACAGACTCAAGCAATCCCCAGCCTCAGCTTCCCAGGTAGCTGGGATTACAGGTGCACGCCATCACGCCCAGCTATGTTTTTGGAACTAGGTCTCATTATGGGCCCCAGACGGGACTCGAACAGCGATCCCTAGCCCCGGCTACTTCACAGGCTGAAGCTTACAGGCACAAGCCACCATGCCCGGCCTGATTAACAGTATTTTGAAGAAATAAAAAATATAATTAGATGTTTAGATGTTGTGGGGTACAATAAAAATACTGTGCAGAGGGAAATTTCTCTCATCAAATAAATATATCAAAAGGAAAAGTCTCTAGAAATTAATAATCCTAACCTCCAACATAGAAAACTAGGAAAAGGAACAACAAACTAAATCCCTAGGAAGCAGCATAAAAACAAAAACATAAATCAATAAAACTAATACGTCTCTAGCTAGATCAAAAAAGAGAAAAGATGACAAAAATTACTAAGATCAGAAATGAGCCAGGGGCCATCATTATGGATTCCATGGATGGTAAAAGGGTAATAAAGGAATATGGGCAATCTGTGCCTGGAAATTTGATAAACTAGACAGGTGGATCAATTTCTTGAAAGACACAATCTGCCAAAACTCACACACAAGGAAATAAACAATGTAAGCAAATAACCTCAAATCTGTTAAATCAAACCAAAAATAACTTTCCAAAACAGAAAATACTAGTACCAAATATTATACCAATTCCTTTCAATCTCTTCCAAAATATAAAAAAATGCTTTCTAGTTCATTATTCTAATGTTGACCTTATATATATTACATAAAGACCCTCATGAACATAAATATAAAAATCTTCAATAAATATTAATCAAATATAGCAATGTACAAAAATATTACCACAGTTAAGTGGGATTTAAGGTATTCAAGGCTTGTTGAACATTTATAAAATTGACTACTAATCTATCAACAAAAAAGAAATTTTACTGAGTACTATTTATAGAACCAAAATCCTAAACATAACTTGATATCCACTGATCGGGAAAAATTTGAATAAAATCAGTAAATACATTTCCAAAAGTATTATAGAACTATTAAAAATGCTTCATTCTGTACTCAAGAAGTCATAATTACATATTAAAAGGCAATGTAATATATAGTGTGTGATAACATTTTTATAAAGACAAAAATTCTGTGAATATAAATATCAATATGTTACCTTTGGTTAAATCAGGAGATGAAATGAATGAATGAAGAGAAGACTAGGAAGTGGTGGCTATCCCTTTGTGTATCTTTATCTAGTCTGACATGAATCAATGTATGACTTCAAATGTTTAAGAGAGAAAATTTCAAGGAAGCCAAAAAATTCCATGTAGGGTAAACCCTCTTATTCTTAGAAAGTAAGGACATCAAGACCTACTCTGTTATTCATAGCTGACAACACCCAAATTTTCATTATTAAGAGTAAGACAAAATTTTAGAAAAATCGAGCAGACTGAGAAAATATGCTAAAAATTCCAAAAAATATTTAAAACGTAGATATATACCTTTTTTCTTCAGAAGAGCTCATATTTTCCCCATAAAGAAGTAAGGTAAGTCCTTCTTCTACAGATGCAATTCTTGCCAAAATATCAGCAATATGAATTAAAGCTGTTTCAGAGCAGTTTGGAACAGCCTGTACATTAAAACAATAACAAAACAAACCACATCATTTTATCACATGCTGTCATATAAGACTAAAATTCAAGGATGGTAGTACAATCTAATAAAATTATACTACCACAATTAAAAGAAAGTTAATGATTTGTTTGCATATATTTGCCTGTACATGTCTGAATTAAATGGGTCATAATATTCTCTATCAGCACAGTTGATATGGCAAATGCATACAGATTTTTCAACTAAACTGGTTACTGTTAAGATTTAACTATTGCAGATGGCTAATATGCATATGAAAGATTGCTCCACATCACTAATGATCAGGGAAATGCAAATTAAAACCACACTTGAGATACCATCCACACTGAGTCAATACCATCTTACACCAGTGGGGAAAAAAAAAGACAAGTGTTGGTGAGAATGTGGAGAAAAAGGAAAGCTCTTACACTGTTGGTGGGAGTGCAAACTGGTTCAGTCACTATGGAAGACTGTGTGAAGAACCCTCAAACAATTGAAAGTGGAATTACCATTCGATCCAGCAATCCCACTACTGGTAATCTACCCAGAGGACATGAAAACACTAATTCGAAAGGACACCTGTATGCATACATGATGGAATACTATGCATCAATCAAGGAGGGCAAACATGTCATTTGCAGCAATATGGATGGAGCTAGAAGGACTCATATTAGTAGAAATAAGTCTGAAAGAAATAGAGAAGTACAGGATGGTCTCACTTATATGAAAGATACAGGAAAAACAAACAAATGAATAAGAAAAATTAGAAACTACCAACAGAACTGAACGAAAGGGTGAAAAGAGAAGGAGGGGGAAGAAAACGGAGGAGGCAGAGGGCACAAAAGAATATATATAACATATATATATAGCATATATATATATATATATAACATACATAAAAGAAAAGAAAATATATTAAACAAAAAACCAGCACCACCAACACCAACAACAAAAAAGTCAAGAAAGCTGACTGCAGAATTCTGGCTCTGGGGGTGGGGGAGACGACAAATGGACTACAGTAGAGGGTCACTGGTACTTTGGTGGTGAGTGTGGTGGGGTAACAAATTGAAGAGGTGTGAACTTATACCTTTAAAACATATACACCACTGTAAACCAAAGTTACCTCAATAACTAAAATTAAAAAAAAAAAAAAGATAACTGTTGCATATCAAGATGCTCACTGGGCAATCAAAAGATTGGCCCACCCCAACTATGAGACATATAAAGGTATACTTATAGGTAAAGGGAACATGTCAAAGAAATTTAAAAAGATGTATGAAAGCAAAGATGCAAATAATAGCTATGGTGCAAAATCCAAGAGACATTTTTCAACTCTGGTATGTGGTTTATATTTTACAATACTATTTATATTATGGCATTCTATTATATTTACCTGTACATTTTATGATTTTTATGAATTATTTTTTATTCTGTTTAACATTTTTGTGAGGTTGACTGTAAGATAAAAATAATTTATTATATTCACTTCATTCCCAGAATTTCATATTTTGTATCATAGTCACATAAATGCTTAATACATGCTTTATGAGTGAACATGAATAATGGACGGGAGAGCAGTTACCCAGTCCATTGAGAAATGGGTATAAAGGGAGATGAAACATACAAAAAGACTACAAAACACAGATATGGAAAGGAAAATTTTATCACCTATTGATAAGCTTTAAGCCATTCTCCAGAAGACAAAGTCATAGAAGTGAAGGGATGTACTGAACAGAGAGCAGTATTAGCGGTGCTGTCAATGTTGCCACCTATTAAACTCTGACCTTGAACAAGTCATTTCTTTGAGCCTCACTTCTGAGGATAAAATTATATAAATTATTAATATAAACACTAAAGAAATGCACATGTTCAGAGCTGGGACATTTGCAATTGTATTTTTCTGAAGTGATACTAACTTCTTAAAAAACATGCTTAGTTCCTTGGAAAATAATATCTCCAGAAGCTATAAAACTGTCATTAAGCAAATAAGAAAATATTTACAAGATTTGGTATTTTGCAAGACAAATAGCTTCTTAATAGAATAACTCCTCAGTACTTATAATAAGAAAATCTGTGTGGAAAAAAACATTTTAAATGTTATATATACTCCCCATGCATGTCATAACTAGTAAATCAACTTACATATAAATAACAATTTATATAAGCATATGAAAGAATGATATAATATTTTGAATATATCGGACTAAGAAATAAAGTTCTATTGAATATTCATTAATACCCTGTTAAGAGACTTTCTTTAGTAAATAATACTAACCTTAGTTCCTTTCATTAAATTATGAATAGGTTGAAGAAGTGCTTCAATCACAGTGCTGTTATGTAAACATTCGATTGCACATTCTTTTTGATCACACAGTATTCTTAGAACTTCAGTCACCATACTTGCAGGAGAATAATTCTCTGATAAACAAGAAATATTTTCAAGAAATAAAACTTTAAAACATGGAATACTTAATATGTATCCTATTTATACTGAGCACATACATTTATTCAGTGCAGCTGAGACATAATCATTAGTTATTACTGTTAGAAAAAGTTCAACATCAAGGATAAGCTTGAAAATCACACAATTCAATGTCCAAAGGATGATCTATTACCAAATTATAACCTAAAACTTAAGGGGATATCAATTAGCTTAACATATCTTCAAGTTAATAACAAGTGAATAAATGATAAATATGAATGTCAGAAAGACAACAACCTAAGATCACTCACTGTTACACATTAATCACCACCTGACTGGATATAATTTGAAACAAATTTACACTTTTTCTGCTCCTCACAAACATTTTTATTCTTCTTTTAAAATATCCAGATATTGATAAGACAAAGACCCTAAGATAGAACTACAGTCAAAAATTAGGCAAGGGAATGAAGACACATTCATGGAGACTAGTGTATATCTTGTGCCACCAATAAAATCAATGAAATTAATGAATAAGCACTTTTAAGTTCTTTTAAAAGGAAAACACAAATATAAATGTAACAAATAGAACAGTTACTAAAATAAGCATGACACTTCTATATTTCATAAGTGGATGCAATTCAGATTATTTAACTTTCTAATTATTCACAAGGCAGTGTTTTATATGGGGAAATGAAGGAACCAAAACTTAACTAAATAAAGTTGTTGTAGTAAGATACAATGTTGAAAGTAACACCAAAGTTCTTAATTTATATTACACTATCCTATAAATATCCTATAAATATCCATAAATATAGTAAGACATCAAACCAATATCTGACACCTACACTGAATGAAACTCCTTATTAAACTAGGTCAGTCACTCAAAACATATGGACAACATAATATTTAAATATCCTTTCTTGGATGTTTTCTATTTTTCCATTTAAAATAAAAGCAGTGTTACCTGATGTCATCTTTGCACAAGTTGGTGAGTAATAGATAAGTTGGGTAAATAAAACAAGTAGATCTGTAAGGGATACTGAATCTTCAAAAAGAAAAGAAAGTGAAATTATTTTCAAGAATATACTTACAACTAGAAAAATTTAACTGAGTTTCCTTCGTCCTACATTGAGTTTTTATAGACACTGTGGGACTATCAAAGAGAAAGCTACTATAATACAAGAAAGAAGATTCTAAAAAGAACAAATCAGACATAGCAAGTTAGAAAATAGCTAACAAATAACTCAGGAAGTACTCTGAGACAGTACAGTTTTACCATTTATGGTTAAACCAATCCATAACAAAAACCTCCCATAGGAATATCTGTGAATCTAATCAGGGCTATTTGAAGTTTATTCCATTAGGAGCAACAAAATTCAGTTTCATGGGTTGATTCAACTAATTTATCTATACATCCCTGGAGAGCAGAGGTCAACAAACTTTATGGCCCAGAGAGCAAATATTTTAAGTTTTGTGGTCAAACAATCTGTCATAAATACTCAATTTGTTGATGTAGCACTAAGGTAGCCACAGAAAATATGCAAAGGAACAATATGGCTGTTGTCTATAAGACTTTATGTACATAAAACTTTGAATTGTATATATTTTTAACATCTCACAAAATATTAATTCTTGCCAATAATTTGAGAATATAAAACCCTTATTAGTTCATAAGTCATATAAAACTGTGTGCTAGATTTGGTCCATTGACTGCAGTTTATCAAACCCCTCTCCTGCAGATGCTAACATAAAAAGATGCTGGTGAAAGCATACATAAAACTTAAAGGTGAATACTGACCTACTGCTAATACAGTAAAACAGACTTTCCCAAGCTATCAGTTTTTGAAATAGACCTATGACATTTAATAGGTCAAATGTAGATGTTAAAAACTTTAATTAAAGTATTAAATTACGAATAATAAACTTATATGGAATACCTAAAATAATATCACAAGTATACATTAATCTTTCTAATCCTGTGAAAGTCAACAATATCGTATAAAATGGAGTTATTTTTTTTAATTCTTTACCAAGTACTCAACACATCTCAAATTATTTTACCTTAGAAAAAACTGAAATACATAAAATATTTTTTTTCTAACAGAGCCAATAATCAATCTAAGTAAGAAGATAAGATTTCATTAAGTAGAAAAATCAGTTCAAAAGTGAAGATTACAGTCTAAGAACCCGCCTGGCAAATTATAGTCGTTGTGGCCTAATTTAGTAAAAACTGCAAGCAAAGGGGGGTGTTTTTAAAGGTTTTTAAAAGATATGTTAAGGTATGTAAGAAGTATCAGGGCCATATTAGAAGGTTCAATAGGACTCAAAGGGGTCAACAAATGGTCATACTCTTAGCTATGATTTATTACAACACAAGATACAAAACCAAAGGGAAAGGTACATAAAGTCAAGTCTCAAACGGGTCAAGTCAAGGTCCTAAGTTCTTTCCCAGTGGAGTCTTTCAGAAATGAAATATAAAATGTCATCTAAGAAAAAATATTATCAGAGATTAGGTGTCCAAAGTTTTATTAAGCTTCAAACAACATAGCAAATACCAAGATTCTAGAATTCCCCCCAGAGCAGTCATTTAGCATAAGTCATATTGTTTGCACAAAAAAATTAAGCACAATAATAACAAGTTTCCACTGTCAGTCAAAGTTCAACCCTGCAAGCAGAATTTTCTTAGGAGAGCAGTTTCAGGCATGTTGTAATCACTCTTTTGTTGCACATGAGGATGTGCAACACAAATACACACACAGAGAATATACAACAAAAACAGTATGTGAGTATGTGAGTTTGTGGCCAACAAAACACAAAATATTTACTACCTGGCACTTTACAGGAAAAGCTTGCTGATCTTTACACTATAGTCCTAGTAGAGACTTAACAAGTTTTAACAGATAATGAATATGCTAAAGTTTAATAATAAAAATGTGACATAGGCTAAGAATACAGTAATATAGCAAATGTTATATATGTAATATATCAAATGTTTGTAGTTCACAAAATAGTATATGCAGTTTACAAATAAGTATATAAGTTCTCCTGCATAATCATCACAAGAATTCTGATTCTAACATCACTAATACATTATTGCATTTTTACAGAATTAAACAGCAGTTAAGTGACTTGATCAAAAGATCACAACTAGTGTCTGTAAGAACAAAAATCTAAATGAGGTCTTCTAGATCATTATCTAGATCTAGATTATTCATTATGACTAGGTTTGTGAAAAGTAAAAAGTATTAAAAGCTAGAAAAAATTGAAGAAAATTACATTTATAGAACATACAGAATGAAAAAGAAAAAATGCTTATAAAGCAAATAGGCAAATAAAAAAACAACACTTATAAATCAATATATTAAAATGGTATATCACAAAAAAAAAATCTGCTAAAAAAGGGTAGGTCAAATTTCCAGCTTTTCATAATCCATAACACATAAATGTTACCATTTCCAAACATATTCATTTCTCCTAATTAAACATACCTTTTCTATTCTTCAGCTTTACAGGAAATAGTTTTCTACCTTGTGTGTAGATCAATAATCTTCCTAAAAGGCACAGTGAGTGAATGAAATATATATATTGCAATTCTTGTCCTGAGTAGTAGAAAGCTTTCTCTTTGTTCCCTTAGAAAAAGACATAAACAATTAGATTTATTTTTATGTCATTATACTTTATAGTGCCTGTGCTCATTCCCTTCTGAACACTAAACAAGGCTGCAATCTACAATGGAGACTCAGTATAAATTTAATGTTTTTTCTCTTATTGTTTCTCAAGATCCTTTAACATCAATATCTGAGGGTTCATTATATATTTTTTTCAAATTCAGAAAAGCATAATATGCACTATACAGTGTTCATTCTAAAACATATACCATAAGATTGTCAAGATTGTTATCTTGACATCTAGAGACATTTCAAGTTAGGAGAGGGAGAAGTTCAGTTTAATTCTATCAAAGTCACTTTACAAAGACTATATTTAAAGCACATTAGCAAATGAAATCAGTTTCTAAAATATAAATAACTTCTCATATATATCACTTATTCACTCATTCATTCATCAATTCAAGAAATATTGTGTATCCATTTTATAGAAGATTGAATCATCTGCTGGTGTAAAAAATCAATAAAAATAATATAAATTTGCGTCCAATTCAGAGGCAAATAATGTATGATGGATGAGATGAGGACAAGTGGGAGAAACAAGAGGCTAAAGAGTAGCCCATTCACAGAGGACTTAGCTGCAGAAAGAATAAGGGCTTTATCCTGGAAGCAATTAGAACAGTATTAAAGGGATTTAAGTCAAAAAGTGACAATCAAATATGCAAGCAGAAAAATCACCCTGACAGAATAAAAGGTAAATGAAAGAAGGTCAAGTCTTGAACTACTCATTAGAAAAATGCATGAATAAAAAGAATGGAGACAGAATTGATAAAAATAAATGTTTAAGGACACAAAATCAATATGCCTTAGGATTACAGGTGAACCATGAAAGAAAATTCTTAAATTCCTGACTAAAATATCTATGTACATAATATTTTTTTCCTATTTAAGTCATTCTAAAGAAAAAACAAAGGTTGAGAAAAAGTATTTTCAGTCCTTGATATTTTAATATTCAAGTGCCCTTGGAGCATCCAGATAGATATGCTAAGATAACACTAATATGTGGGCTTGGATTTCAGCAAAGGGATGTCAATTTAACTATTTCAGAATTATCATACGCATAAATATATAATATGTGAAATCATGAAGTGAATGGACTCCCCCAAGAGAAACACATAGAGTTATATGGAAAGGTGCAAAGAGTAAAAGTTTTTAGTACAAACATAGAAAGCAACTAAGAAAAACATGTCAAGGCCGGGCATGGTGCAGATGCCTGTAAGTGGCAGCCTAGGAAGCTGCGGCTGAAGCCAGAGATTGCTGTTCAAGTCCCACTGGGGGCACGTAGCAAGACCCGGTTCCAAAAAAATATAGCTGGGTGTGGTGGTGGTATGCACCTGTAATCCCAGCTATCTGGAAAGCTGAGGCTGGGGATTACTTGAGTCCATGGTACCCAGGGCAACATGAGCCTGTGATTCCACAGGCAAAAATAGCAAGACCTAGTCTCCAAAAAAAAAAAAAAGAAAAACATGTCAGATGAGAATAAGAAATCCAAGAATGGTACTGTGAAGAAACAGGAATGGGTCAGAGGAAAATGCTGTAAAATAAGGATAAGAAATAGTAGAAGTATAATGAGCAAGGTAGTGGAAAGGTAGAAACGTAAGCCTTATTTCTATGGTTCAAAAATGGTAAGTGAAAAAAGAAAACAAGGTCTGAATGTATATAGATACTTGAAGGAGCTGTTCTCTTAAGGGAAGCAGTGACGTAAAGTACCTATGAACTTACTCAGCTTTTATGTGAAAGATACATGAATAACTTTAAAATATTGAGGGGATGTTACCAATAGAAAGGCAACAAAATAATAGGTGGAAAAGTAAACAGAAAACACACTAGATGACAAGAGAATCAGGAACAAAAAGATCAATCTGAAAGAGAGGCGATCTCTTCACCATGGCTGAGAATAAGTGGGTTTTGATCAGGGCATAGAAACACAATTCACAGGGGTGGAGCCAGGCACCTCTCCTAGACTGGGGAGTGGGGATCAGTAGGCTCTGCAGCCTTCCAGGCCCAACCCTAATCCTAGTCGGACCAGAGGAGAGAATTGAAAGACCCCTCTGACCACCTGGGCTCATAGGAGGCACCAGCACACCTCTGCTGCAGGCTAGACTGCTGGCAGGGGTGCAGGCAGGGCAAGTCCCACACCACTGAGGTCTTGGGGTCTCAGGGTCTAGGGGTCTTGGGCTGTGGAACATGGACTCCTCCCTTATTTGGGGGGGGGGTGGGGAAATGGAGGCTAGGGGGTCCAGAGCTGGGAGAGGGTATTTGTAGGCCCTGCCTCTTAGCCCTGGCCCTGATCCAAGCCAGGTGGGAGCAGGGGCTGAGGCCCCCTCAAAAGGCCTGGCCCTCTGGGGAGGCTCACAGTAGGGGATAGGGTAAATCCTGGATCACTGAGCCCTCAGGATCTCCAGAATCTTGGAGTCTAGGAACCTCAGGGCTGGCGAGACTCTGACCTCCTTTTGGTGACCAGGGTAGGGGTGGGACACCTGAAAAAAATATATATGATTCAGATGCATAGATGAAGAACATTTAGGAAATTTTATCTGGAAAGTTCTATCTTTATTAGAGAAGCATTCTTGCTTCTCTAATAATGCAAGATCTCTTTGGGGAGAAAAATGAGCATGGGCAAAGCAGGACTTGGTGAGACTGGAAAGGCCTGCAATAGCTATTACAAAACAATGAAGAGAAAACATCTTTGGAAATATTTATGTTCTAAAGCAAAAAAAAAAAAAAAAAAAAGTAGCAGGGGTTAGAGAAATGAATAGGAATGCTATCAATTACATCACAAATGTTATTTTGCTTAATTTCCTTAGGACAATATGTAAGACTAATCAGATCTAAAGTCAACGAACAATAATCAGGAAATTCTGAAAGAGAAAATAGCAAGAATTTTGAAAGATTGCAGTGAAGCAGCCTAAGGAGTTCAATGGAGAGGAAAGAAAGCAAAGCCAAGAAGGATTAGTTAAATGGTGGGGGTATGGGGGTGTGGAGGGAGGGGAGGAAATGAAATATAACATTTTAATATCAAGAAACTTAAAAGTATAATTTATAAAGAGCAAATACATAAATATTCATGTATCCTTTTCCTTTTCATGAAGATTAAGTTCTAGCTTCAGTACTTTCTGTATAACTCTAAAACACTAGCTTGTGAAAGCCATTAATTATTGATCTTTGATCACTGTTTTTGAGATAGATGAAAAATTATCCAAGGATCAATTATAAGGTATTTTCATCTTCTCAAAGAACCTATTTGCTAGAGAAATAATATAACAGATGATCAGAGAGATTATATTCCGATGGTTTACAAATTGTGCTATAAGAATAAGAGCAGTAAAAACTCAGAACAAGGAGAGGACTTCTTTTTTTGTTGTTTGTTTTTGTTTTTGTTTTTTGAGTGTAGGTTTCGCTATTTTTGCCCGTGGAACCGCAGGATCTCGTTGCCTGGGGTACCACCATGCCCAGCTATTTTTTTTTTTTTTTTTTTTTTTTGGAACTAGGTCTCGCTACGGGTCCCAGGCGGGACTCGAACCGCGATCCCTAGCCCCGGCTGCTTCATAGGCTGAAGCTTACAGGCATGAGCCACCGTGCCCGTCCCCAAGAAGAGAGGACTTCTTAAAAAGTTTAAAACAAATTCATCCTTTTATAATAAATATGATACAAATTAAGTGTGGGGATTATGGATACTATAAACAGTGGAATAACAAAAGTATATAGGTATTTGCATACAAAAGAATGTATTTGTAAGAGAAGATTTACTTGAAGCAATATCTAGATATGAGATTAGACCAAGAGATCAGGGTCAGATTAGAAAATAACTAGGATATTTTAGCTCAGTCTGAGGATAAGTAGAGAGGAATAACTAGGTGAGCATGCAGCATCCAATAATAAAACTATATTCTAGAGAACTTTATCCCTTACTAAAATAACTAAAAGACGGAATTAATGATTCATTAAAGAAAGAAAGAGTAAAAAGAACATTTCTGAAGTACAACAGACTAGAATATAAACCCCTAGAGAATAAGCAGGGCACAGTGGCTTGTGCCTGTAAGCTTCAGCCTATGAAGTGGCTGGGGATCACGGTTCGAGTCCCTCTTGGGGCAACACAACAACCTAGTCCCATAAAACAGCTGGGTGTGGTGGCGTGTGCCTGTAATCCCAGCTATCTGGGATTACAGCTGAGGCTGGGGACTGCTTAAATCTGTGGTACCCCAGGCAACGTGAGCCTGAGATTCCATGGGCAAAAATAGCGAGACCTAATCTTCAAAAATAGATAGATAGATAGATAGATAGATAGATAGATAGATAGATAGATAGATAGATAGATAGATAGATAGATAGACAGATAGATAGATAGATAGATAGATAGATAGATAGATAGATAGATAGATAGATAGATAGATAGATGATAGATAGATAGATAGATAGATAGATAGATAGATAGATAGATAGATAGATAGATAGATAGATAGATAGATAGATAGATAGATCATTGGGCAAAAAATAGCAAGATAGATAGATAGACAGACAGACAGACAGATA
>PVHY01012996.1:0-42707 GCA_004024945.1 Uropsilus gracilis | reverse complement strand
CCGGGTATCACAGACTCAAGCAATCCCCAGCCTCAGCTTCCCAAGTAGCTGGGATTACAGGCGCGCACCACCACACCCAGCTATTTTTTTTTTGGAACTAGGTCTCACTACAGGCCCCAGGTGGGGCTCGAACCGCGATCCCCAGCCCCGGCTGGCCGCTTCATAGGCTGAAGCTTACAAGCAGAGCCACTAGCCCGGCCTCCTAAGTTTTCTTAGGGACAGTTAATGAGAGAGGTTTTCCTTTATCTTGTCTGGAATGACTCTTCTGGTATGCAAATGACACACAGCAATGACTGGAAATGAGTGATACTGGGGCACAGAAGATGAGCCCTGAGGCCCAGAAGCCAGCAGGATGGGCTGTGGAGAGGGAGCAGAACTCTAGCAGTACTGGTGGAGGGTCAGCATGGTCAGATGCTGGTGCTGAAGGCAAGGAGGAGGGTGTAGGGGGCATGCCTGGGTGGGGATGCAGACTGCATTCTGGACCTGAAGCCAGGTGCTTCTGCAGGGGAGCCTGGTGAGTGGCAAGACAGTGAAGATCAGTCCTGATGCCGAAGAAATTGGAGAAGCCAGGGTCGAGGAAGAAGCAGACTGTACCTGGGTCTTGGCCAGGGTTTAGGAAAAGGAGGGGTTGTAAAAGTGAGTGTGGAGGTAAGGAAATAAGCAAGACTGAAAACCACTGTCCCTGGCTGGTGGGTGGAGGCCAGAGCTGTTGGCACAGGCCTTAGACAGTCCCAGCACCAGCAAGAATGTGCTGACCTCTCCCTTTCCTTGTGTTCCTGAGCATTTTACAGTGTGGGGTTAAGAAAGCCTAGATACAGGACTGACAGGACGGGAAGAAAGGGGGAAGAAGTAATTTTTATAGTTTTTTTTTTTAGTTTTTATTTTTTGGAGACTAGGTTTTGCTATGTTGCCCGGGATACTGCAGACTCAAGTTGCCCAGGGTGCCGGGAACTCAAGCAATCCCCAGCTTCAACCTCCCAGGTGGCTGGGATTTCAGGCACCCAACTGCTTCTTCAAGACCAGGTCTCACTATGTTGCCCGGGGTAGTCTCGAACCCATGAACTCAAGTGATCCCAAGTCTCTTGCCTCCCAGCTCTTGAACAACAGGCGCACATCACCATGCCTGGCTCAGGGGGAAGAAGTCTTACCTTGGGGTTGTGTTTCCTTGCTGGTAGCAAAGTCTGGCAATAAAGGGGAAAGAAAGTAAAGCAGGGAGTGGAGACTTGGTTAACTCCAGAGTAGTGAGTGGGCATAAGGGAAGGGGTGGCAGCAGAGCCATGTCAGCTAACCGGGAATTGGGGTTTTGATGGAAGGTTAGAGTAGGAAATTTAGGATTCAAACCTCACAAGGCCAGACACTAGAGGTGGGGTGGAAATGATTAACCAGCCATTAAGCCAACTATGGACAATGGGCAGGCACAGAACCGAGGTGGGAATAGGCAGAATTTGTTGATTGTTACAAAGAAACACCAGTTCTTACAGACGAACCCAACCAGACCTCAGAAGTGATAGATTTCACAAAAGATGAAACTCCACAAAGGACTAAATCTCCCTGAAGAAGTCTATAGAAAGATACCCCTTGCTCTTTTAAAATGCAGCTCTTGGCTGGGTATGGTGGCGCATGACTGTAAGCAGCAGCCTATAAAGCTGCGGCCAGGGCCAGGGATCGTGGTTCAATTCCCACTGGGGGCACATACCAAGACCTCGTCCCAAAAAATAGCTGAGCGTGGTGGTGCACGCTTGTAATCCCAGCTACCTGGGAAGCTGAGGCTGGGGATTGCTTGAGTCTGTAGTACCCCGGGCAACATGAGCCAGCAGTTCTACAGGCAAAATAATAGCAAGACCTAGTCTCAGGAAAAAAAAAAAACAAAAAACAAAACAGCTCTTGCTCCAAGATTATGGGCCTGTGTCTATACAGACACCTTTTTAAATAAATCTGTCCTTTTAAAATGCAGCTTTGCTGTTTGTCAATGCACTTTTTCCTTAGTAAACTCATCCTGTACTGCTGAATGGGAAGCTCTGCCAAAACCTTTCTTGGGGGGAATCCAAGGACCCCACTCACTGGACCGCAATACTTGTATTCTATCAGTTTGGTGGTTACCTTACTAGCATTTCTGGATTGCCAGGGTACAAGAAGACAGGGGTAAGGAATGTTGCTGAGGATTGTAAAACGGGCCGACGTCAGTGTTCTTCAAGCGACCAAAGTGAAGACGAGCTCTGGAATCTCCTTTGCTGGGGTGTGCTTCTCTAAAGGTTAGTCTGTGTAGATGACTCACCAGGGGCCCCAGGTCATCTCAGGTTGTGTGCAGGGCACTGAGTTTCCTCTATTTCCTCTCACCCCCCTCCCCCCAACACAGAGGCTCATGATAAATAGAGGTTCACTTCCATTGCATGATTGAGAAAGTGTCAGCCTGCCAGCTCTGTTACAGGGCTCCTGCAACCTTATCCTGCGTTATCCTTTTGTTGTTGAGTCCCCAGGCTAACAGGAAAATTACAGACCGCAGACAGCCAATCACCGGTGAGAAACAGACCCTGCCCACACGATGATCTACCGCGTAAAGCTAGGACCCCTCTGTTCTCAGGGGTGTTCCCCTCTATTGTGTGAGTCTTCTATGGATTTGTTTAGTCATATCAGTAAGGTCAGGCAAGAACGCTTAAAGGTCAGTAGCAGGTTTTCTTTCTGCTCCAGAGCGACCTCCACACTGACTGCCTGAGCAGCAGGAGCAGCGCTCCTCACCCAAGCGCTGCCTTCCTTGGGGTCCCCCACCCTAGCGCTGCCCTCTCTGGCATGGTGGAAACGCCTTCCCACACACTCCCACTACCAGGTGCTGGTTGTTTGTTTGTTTTCCCAGTTCCAATTTAGTAGCTAGTTCATTCCCTTTTTCTTTCCATGGCTTCCTTCACTTTTGGGTTGTGGTTTTTAGAGTGACTGAAATTTGTGTGAAAGCTATGCCATAAGACTGCTTTTGAGCAGGGAGCCTTGGAGAGGCCGGTGACTGACAGGTTGTGCTGAGCACTTCCCGGTGGACCCAGATCTGCAGTGCTCGTAGAGATTGGGTGCACCTGGCAGGGCGACAGGAAAGATCAGGTATGGAGAATCATCAGGTGTCAAGAAGCAAGAGGGTTGTGGGAGTTGAAGGGTGTGGAGGCCAGGAGTGGCTGGGAGATTTGAACTGCAGCATCCTTGGAAGCACTGGTCTAGTTGTGGCCTGGGCATGTGTCATTTCCTTGCTGTGACAGCAAAGCTGTCTCCTGGTGGCTCTATCAGTGGAATTCCCACAGGTGACCTTTGACCTGTTTGCCCGGATAGCTCCTTGCAAGGTTCCTGGAAGAAGGGGATGGGTCCAAAAGTGCTATGTGGGCAAAGTGGGTGATGGCTGAAGGGTTTTAGCTGTAGCAGTGGACTTAGAGGTAGCGAACGTGAGCAGAAACAGGATGTCTGCAGGAAGGAGAGGCTGAGAGGAGGCATAGAGGTGCTAGCAAAGAGGGCAGGCAGGGCAGGATGGTGGGCGGGGTGCACCAAGGCCCAGAGCCTTGCACCTACCAGTGTCTCAGCCTAGCTTTGAGGCTGGACATGGTGGGTGGAAGCAGTAGTCCTTTCCCAAAGATCCAAGCTCAGGGGTTTGGTTGGAGGGGGAAAGAACCAGGTGGGCTAGAGCCGGCAAGATAGGCTTGCTTGCAGGAGCAGGGTTTTCAATGCATACTCGAGATGCTCCAGGCATTTCTCAAGATGCCTCCACTTGAAAATAGGGTCATTCTTCTCACCTGTTCCCTCTGACAGTTGCAGTCTTGGCCAACAGCCTTGCATTGCACAGAGAAACAGCCAAGGCTGCCTGACACAAGCCTGTGCTTAGAAGAGCTTCTGGTTTCTGTCAGGTTTTCTCTATATACTCTTCCCTGATGCTAGTTCCAGGAAAAAGGGGTGCATGAAAAAGGAACCCCTTTCCTTTTCTTTTTCTTAATTTTTTTTATATTTTGTGAATACAATTTCTTTCTTTCTTTCTTTTTTCTTTTCTTTTTTTTTTTACATCGTTGCCTACCCTGGGCTTCTCCCATTACCTTATCACCTGTGGACCATCGTCTTAATCTTTTGTGCCCCCTCCCCCTTTCATGTTCAGTGCTTCAGTCCTGCTGAAAGTTAGTTTTAAATTTTTCTTGTCTGTTTGTTTTCCCATTATCCCTCATATATGTGAGACCATCCAATATTTCTCTTTCTTTCCGGCTTATTTCTGCCAACTTTATTCCTTCTAGCTCCATCCATGTTGCCACAAATGACATAAGTTTATCTTTTTTTGGTTGACGAATAATATTAAAAGGAACCCTTTCTAGTAGAACAAACCAACCAGAGCTCCTACAGCTCAACAAAAACAAAGCAAAAAACCCACTGAAAAAATGGGAAGAACTAAAAAGACACTTCACCAAAGAGGAGATACAGATGGCTAATAGGCATATGAAAAAATGCTCCACATCACTAATAATCAGGGAAATGCAAATTAAAACCACACTGAGATACCATCTTACACCAGTAAGAATGGCCCACATAAATAAAACAGACAACAACAAATGTTGGTGTGAATGTGGAGAAAAAGGAACTCTCTTACACTGCTGGTGGGAGTGCAAACTGATCCAGCCACTATGGAAGACAGTGTGGAGGACCCTCAAACAATTGAAAGTGGACTTACCATTTGACCCAGCAATCCCACTACTAGGAATCTACCCAGAGGACATGAAAATATTAATTCAAAAGAACACATGTACGCGCATGTTCATTGCAGCCCTGTTTACAATTGCAAAGAATTGGAAACAAACCAAATGTCCCCAAACAGATGATTGGCTAAAAAAAATGTGGTACATATACACAATGGAATACTATGCATCCATCAAGGAGGACAAACATGTCATTTGCAGCAACGTGCATGGAACTAGAAAGACTCATATTAGCAGAAATAAGTCAAAAAGAAAAAAGTACAGGATGGTCTCACTTATATGATGGATATAGGGGAAAACAAACAAATAAGAAAAAATGTAAACAACCAATGGGACTGAACCATGGAGCGAGAGAGGAGGAGGGGGAAGATGGTGGGGGAGGTGAAGAGCACAAAAGATCAGGATAGTTAACAAATGTTAGTGAAGTGGGAAAGCACCGGGGTACACAATAATGAACTAATGTAATATAAATATAAATATACATATATATGCAAGAAAACCCCACACATTTACCAGATATTGGAAGAGAACAACGGACCAAACAACCAACAACTGAACATCAACTTAACCAACCAACAAATCGGAGAAAAATGGGAGATGGAGTGACTGGAGGGGGGATACGGAGGGAGGAGGAGGGATCAATTAATGCACAAATGTGACAAATCAATAAAATGAATTTTTCAAAAAAAAAAAAGAGCTGAAAGGAAAAAAAAAAAAAAAGAACAAGCCAACCAAGGCACAGGGAGGACAAGGGCTTAGAACCCTGCACAAGCAAGCGTGGAACAGAGTCACCTGGGCTCCCAGGCTTACTGCAAGGACCAGTGGCCAGGATTGGAGCAGGATGGAATGGGAGCTGGGAGTTGGGACCTGAATCCTCTGTTTACTGGGTCAGGAAATGGAGACAGTGAAATGTGCCTTGTGTTGTGGCTCTGAATGAGGGACAAGGATAAAAGGGCTCTGAGGCAAGTTGCTCCCACAATACATTAGGGAACCTCCAGGCAATCCTATGTGTGAGAGTCAAGCCTCTTCACCCCCTTGCTCCCACTCTGGGCCTGCCCAGGGATGAGAACCTGTCTGGTAGGGGTCTCAGGAATGTGTGAGCACGCCCATGCCAGCCGTAATCCGAGAACAGATTCACATATTCTGGTTACTGTGTACCAGGCCCTTTGTAGACATGACTGTTTTACCTCCAAGAGGTGATGTCATGCCCCAAAAAGCTTAGTCCAGCACCTGAAAGTGGCAGTGCTGGAACACACGCTCCAAAGCCCACGTTTTTTCCACTGTATCCTCTTGCTCCATTTGGCAGGGTAAGTGATTGTGTTTCATCCTACAACTGAGGGGCTGTATCTAATCACATAAAATAAACCCAGCACTTCATTCATGCACATGATCTATCTTCATTGTCCACACACTCTGTGCCAGGCAAAGCGGTGGGCATTGAGGATACAGTGAGGAGCAGATGCAGATATGCTCCCTGCTCTCAGGGGCCAGCCATGTAAGGGAGGACAGACCTTCATTCAATAAGGAAGAGGAGATGCTGTGATAAGTGCTCTGAAAGAAAAGCATAAGCTGCTGTGAGAAGGGTAAGCATGGGCCTAATTTAGTAACGGGGAGAGAGGAGCATTGGGGTAGAATATCAGAAGAAAGATGAATGAACAGGAGTTAGCAAGGAGAGGATGAACCAGAACACTCCAGGCTGTCTACTGTACATGCAAAGGTGGGAAGGAGAGGGCTAGCTGGAGGGTCCAGAATAGGTTAGAGGTTCATGGGTGAGGTGGAGCGGTTAGAGGTCCAAAGCAGGTGCCTGTGAAATAAGAGTTTCCATTCTTCCCCATGAACTAAATGAAAACACACAACAGGGTATGCAGCTACCTCAAGAACTGAGGCTGCATTAGTAGTGCGCAACACGCAGGTCAAAGAGGTGATTGTTCCTTCTGACTCAGATTGCACCTAAAGGGTTGTCATCATTTTGGGGTCCCTACTGCCAAACATATACAGGAGAAGCACAAGCACATTGAACAGGTGTCTCAAAAACAGGGAATAGAAGCTTTGGGGGACAAGAGAGTGTCCTAACTGTCCGAGGAACATTCTGGAGACAAAACGCAACTCCATAGAGGGAAAAAGTCCTGGCCTTAGGTCTTATGAAAAATGGAGTGACCTTCTGTGAGGTAGTGCACTTCCTGCTCTGAAGATGTCTGTGCAGACACCTGATAGCCAGAGATGCCCTTAGCTTCCTGGCTGGTCTAGTCTTAGCCATCAGCACTGATGCCTCTTCCCTTCAGGTCTGAGTGAGAGATTTACCATATATGACTTACCATGCATATATGGACTCCCAGGTCATACAAGTGGGACTGACCCTGGTGAGTCTGCGCAGGCTCTGGGTTTGCTCTGCTTGCACTGTCTTGGGGAAACCAACCCATGGGGATGCCAGTGCTCCAGGCTCACAGGTTGGCTGCCACTGGTCACCATTTGAGATTATTTCTCAGGGCACCCTTATCAGAATCCTAAGTGCTTTCTGGTACCTTGAACTTGCCAGCTATTTGTCATACAGTCCCCACCCAATTGGAACCAAAGAGAAGCCAACAAATCCCTCTCCCACTTCCCCACCAATTGTGAGCCTATGAGACCACCTCTCCCTGGTTTTCCTAAAGACTGCCCTGGTTCTTGTGCCCCATAACTTTCACTCTTGAACCCCTCATCCCTGGCATTTGTTCATGTCGGTTAGTCTCCAGACTTTCTCACCTTTCTTGACAAGAGCTCTAATCTATGCACTCCCACCCCCCCCTGCCACCCTCAAGCCAATCAGTGGTCCTATCATCCACCTTCTGTTCCTCGCTTGACTTCTCTGCTGAGTTCTGGGGCAGCATAAGTCATAATTATTTAACTGGGTATGATTATTTAAATGGAAATGCTGACAGACCTGTTTGGAAGATGGTCCCGCAGTAGGCTGCTGGCAGGGGTGGGGGTAGGCACCCCTACTGAGATTTGGGCTGTGGGAGGGCTGCCTTTTACTCCTTAGGTATCCGGGACTGAGGCAGCACCTAGGCCGGAGTGTGGGATCCCTGTTCTGGTCCACTCCCACTTCTATCAGATCTTACTAGAAAGGATAAAACCAGCAACCCACTGGCAGACGCAGGAGAAGAGAAGAACAAAGGCCCTAGGCATAATCATTACTTGCTCATCACCAAACTGAGCAAGATTGGAACCATGAGACAAAACTGTGAGACTAACCACAGAAGTGACCTGGCAAAGAGCTTAACCTACAATGTTCTGGGGGAGGCTAAAGAACCAAGCGTCGGATCCAGAGATGCCACCAACATGAACGAAGCGCCCTCATTTTCCATTGGAGAAAAGACACAGAGAAGGGGCTGCGGCCCTGTGACAGAACTGTAAACCACAGTGTGGAGAGAAGCTGGACAAACCTGCTGAAGTCTGTCCCCACCTGGGAACCCCTCGAATGCCAATGACTGAGAGTTGGGGCCCTAACCTCGGAGGCCAGAATTATAAGGCTTGGAAGCAGCACCATGGGGCAGACACCAGAATGAAGGAGGCAGCCAGCATGAATGCAGAGGCATGAATCCAAGTGACCACACGGGTCTGGAAAAAAGGAGCTGTCAACTCCACCACAGGAAATGCCACAATAAAGGATCCTCAAAAACAATGTCACACACCTGCCCTTCAAAAGGTTCCAGATGAGCATGGATTAGCTACCTGCCTGAAAGTTATCCTTAGAAATCTAAGTAGCATGAACTACCAAGTCCTAGGAGCTCAGGTTCTCACCCAGAAAAAGGACATTTACCAGAAAAGGGTCAAACATCAATCAACAACTCACAGAGGGGAAAAAAAATTGCAGAGAGAGGGGAGTTGGATTGATTGGAGCAGGGATGGGATGTGGAGTTGGATTGATTGGAGCAGGGATGGGATGTGGTGGAGAGGAGGAGGATGGGGGGCCATACATAAAGGGATCAATAATTATACAAATATGACTGAGGTTGTAGGAAAATAATAAAAATTCAAATTAAAAAACAAATGGTAATGATATATCTGTGTATGTATCTCACATCTTAAGTGTCCGGTGGATAAGTTTTTCACATGCAGAGACTGTGTAACTGCCACCAGATCAAGCAAAGGACATTTCTAGACCCTCCTTCTAGATTATCTCCAATCTGTAGATTCCCACAGCTTTGTATCCAGACATGTAGCAGGTGTATTCAGACATGCTATTACAAATAGCATGCAGACCATGCTGCATGCAGACCATGCTGCTTGCAGTTTGTGCTTTGCCCCACCTGACTTCACATGGTAAAATGCCCATAGGCAGTGCCCTTATGGCCCCTTAGATGGAGGGATATAGAGCTTGCCAAGGGTGTCTCAGAATATATATATCCAGTTTTTCTTTATAAAAGAGGACAGGTGACAAAGGACAGGGTTGTGTGAGTGCAGGACTAACCTGAGGTGGGCTTGCTATCCTGCTCAGAGAACCTGCCCTCAAGCAGGATGCGGCCAGACCTGTCAGTGTGGGGGTGGCGTGGAGATCGGGGCGAAGTGGGGAGCCTCTTGTTTGGAATATCCTTCCCAGAGGGCACTGGAACTGACTGTGTTCCAAACCAAGCCCAGACCTCTGGCTGAGTGCCCACCATGGGAAGTTCAGAGAACCGAAGAATAAAAGCTGGGGGGTGGGGTTAGGGCAGACCCTGAAGTCAGATGCTGATGCAACATGCTCCAAGGGAGGTCAGAGAGCATGAGTTTTCACTTGAGGACAGAGATCTAATTCATGGTCCTACCTGGGAGATGATACCCACAAAGGAATGGTGTCTAGCCAGGGCTTGAGAACAAGATGGGAGTAGTAGCAAGTGTGATGGAATAGTAAGGAGCAAACTCAAACCAGTGAATGACATTCTGATGAATTCCAGCTTCTGAGATCTTTCCAGACCCAACCCCATCACTATGCAACAATATCTCAGAGCATTGCAATTCACAGCATGCCATGAAACTGGCTTCCTGAAAGCAGGGTTGGGAGGACTTGCTGGAAACTAGGGGTTAAGCAGCCATGTTGGGCTTAAAAGACTGAACACATGTGTGCCCTCTCTCTCTCTTGCTTTTCCTGCTTCAGCTCACAATCTGGTCTGCTCAACCAGGGCTGTTGGTAGAACAGATGGTATCTGGCTATATGTCAGCCAATTAATCTCTCTTCTTTCATTCATCTCACCTCCCCTTGTAAATAAAACTTGTAAAATTCTCTCTGCTTGTCTGCTTTTGGGTTTTGTCCAGATTTTTCAAAAGTGTGAGTAAGGACACACAATCCAGGTAACTCCCATTTCCCCCAAGATTGCCCTATTTTAAAAGGAGTTGGCGGGAGACAGGTACCAGTACAGATGGTACCTACAGTCCAACAGCTGCCCTGCAGAGCCGTGTCTCCAGGCAGTTAGATTTGAAAACAGACTCTTAGCTCTAAAGACACAACTTTTTGTTTTGTTGGAGGAGAAAAGAAGAGCCTCTTTTCTGGACTCCAGAGGCCAGTTATCACTGACAGCCTTCTCCTTAGGTGGGCTCTGAGTCCCTCAGGCCAGATTGTCCCTGTCACTTCACTGCTCTTTGTCTGTGGTGAAAAGGGTTCTCACCCATGGCTTGGGGCCACTGGATGAATCTTTGATTTTGTACCATGTTATTTCAGGCCTTCATGCAGGGCTTGGAGCTCAGGCCCTCATGTCTCGCTAGCCACTTTGTATCAGGCAGCTTGATGGCAAAATATTACCGCTAGGAAGACCATCCCTCCCTGACCAGTCCAGGCCTGATCATGAGCCCTTGATGCCAAATTGGAAAGAAGAGAGCAGGAAGAGAAGCACATATCAGTGGTCAGTGCAGAGGGTAAGGATGGACTAGGTACCATAGGCCAGCTTCTGAATGGGGAGCCTGGGATATTCCCCAGAGAGAGGGGGAGGATTTATTCCTTGCCAGGCATTGCCAGTGTGAGATCTCGAACGGTGTACTATTGATACAGGGTAGGTAGTGACACACTTAAAAATTGTATTGGTGCCAAAATACCTTTGGTGGGTGGAGTCTAAAAGACCCTACGAGAAGAAGGAAGAAGCGCCAAAAGGCAGATAAAAGGAAGGAGCAGGAGAAGAAAAGAAAAGAAAAAGATGAGAATGGTGGACTGAGAGAAAAGGCCCATGTGGCCTGGCCAGGGTAAGACCCCTGGAAGAGTGAGTTGGCAAGGAGGCATGGTAACCAGTAGAAGAGGAGCTGGTGTGGAGAGTGTTGCACCACAGCAAGATGGCATAGTGAACTGGTACCTGAAGATGGCAGGGATTTGGAAAGCTGATTTGTGCATCAGCAATTGTGGAAGAAATCTGAAGAGCCTTGGAGAAGCGGAGCAGCTCGGAACACTGGAGAGAGAAGAAGCAAAGAGAAGACATTGGGAAAAGACTGGACATTTGCAGATTGCCTGTCTCAGTTTTGGAGGGGCAAAAGGGGCACCATCTTGGACATGTGTCTTTGAGACCTTTGGGACTGAAAATGGTGACTGGGTTAAGATAACTGGTCACATGTGACTTTGAGGATTTTTTGTTTTCCTGGTTAATGTCCCTTGTTAATAAAACCCTGTTGTTGAATTACATTTGAGCGGCAACTGCTACATGTGGGTGAAGAAAGTTGGGTGGCAGAAACCGCATTTTAAGAGGTTTTTTTCCCGGTGCCTTGATGGTTGGTGGCTTCTGCCCCTTTTGACCCGATTTCATTATCATCCTCATTTTCCTAAGAGGGAAATGCTCAGGGGATTCACACAATCAGAATCAAAAAGCAAGTAGATATGGTTCTGGGGGTTGAGCCAAACTAGTTCTTTCCTCTCCGTGGAAAGTGCTTTCCAGGTTCAGGAGCCTGCTTTGGGGACAAGGTGTCCTTTCTCACAACAAAGAGCCAGTCTCCAAACTTTTTATGGGATGCTTATAACATGCAACAACAACAGAAAACAGAGGCAAAAACAACAGAAAAAGGGAAATGCAGCTGCTTTAAAGGTGCTTTAAAGAGCAGAAGAGACCTTCAAGGAAGCTCTCATAATCTGAGAGACTAGAAGGGATAGCTCATTCTGAAATAAGAGAGAGATGCCACAAGAATGGCATCAGAGACCAAGCAAGAAATTTAAAATGTGATAAAAGTGAGAGGAAGAAGAAAAATAAAGCCAAAGTGGTAGGAAGATAAAGTCTAGGAAACCTTTCAGAATGTTAAGCAGAAAGGCAGAGATGGCTAATAGGATAAAAGAGGTAACAAAATTAGATCAGTCTGAGATTCAACATCTGACTGATTCAATTTCCTGAAAGTGAGGACAGAGACAACAGGGGGGAAAAGGTATTTAAAAAGACACTAAAGCCGGGCACGGTGGCTCATGCTTGTAAGCTTCAGCCTATGAAGCGGCCGGGGCTAGGGATTGCGGTTCGAGTCCCACCTGGGGCCCGTAGCGAGACCTAGTTCCAAAAAAATAGCTGGGCGTGGTGGCGCGCGCCTGTCATCCCAGCTACCTGGGAAGCTGAGGCTGGGGATTGCTTGAGTCTGTGGTACCCCAGCCAACGAGAGCCTGTGGTTCCACAGGCAAAAATAGCAAGACCTAGTCTCAAAAAAAAAAAAAAAAAAAAGACATTAAATATTTTCAGAAAAGACAGAAATAACTAATGAAGCACCTACCAGGAGAGTGATTTGTCATCTGATAACCAGAACAAGCCAGGTTCTCAGTGCTGCCTGTCACGACTAAAAAGCCAGTAAGTAGAGCTAGGAATTGAATCTATAAGCACTTTCATTTTCCAGAAACTTGGTCAGTGATCTAAGAGAATGGTGGGTATAGCATCCTAAAGTAACCATTCTGCCGTGCCTCTCAAGCTGGCCTTATTATACTGAGTTAAACAAAGACAGCCATAAGCAAACAGCCCATGAGAACAGTTGATGTTTCTGGTATTCATCATGGTTGAGTCCCTGGAACTTATCAGCCTCCTGGTTATCTTGACTCTAGTCCATCTTATGGGGTAACTGTCGACATGCCTTCTGGCATCATCAAGGCAGGAATCTCTGTTCAAAGCAAGAGTTTTAGTTAAAAACAAAAGCAGATCACTAGTTATAAAGTACATACATGCAGCCTGGGCTGTGTGTGCATGCCCACCCCTTCCTCCCTATGGTGCCCTTCCCTTCCTCCCTAGTCCCCTAACATTTCCCCATTGGTAGTTATGACCTTTATCTCTAAAGGCTTGTTTAAGATTAAAGAAACTTAGAAGGGGAGGAGAGTATCTCTCTCCAATACAGGAGAGATATTGGTGTATCATATTTCTCAATGTCAGGTTTAGCCTCCCTTTAGATTAAGACATCATATTCATTTGGCTACTTCTTGCTGAATTGGGTTATTGTTGACTTTTTTTTTTTTTTTAATCATGGAAGGTCTGTACCCGTTGGTGTTGGCAGCAGCAAAGGGCATAACAAAAGGTCGCCCAGAAAAGAAGATATTTTGACATCCCCACCAGTAAGACAAACAAGGTTAAATACAAAATACTGAGTTTTTCAGAACTCAGAAATTCAAAAGTTTATAATATAGCCCAGTTTACATGTCGAAATAAACACATACAAAACAAAAAGATCCTCTGACTTGTAAGGGGAATAGAATTTTATGTCCACAAAAGATATAGCACTGAAACATTTGTTTCCTCACTTTCTCACCATTACCCCTGTTTAATCAAGTAATTATAGCAATCAGTAAACTTGACCAGTTTGCATAAATTCAGCAAGAACAGAAATGATCATGCAAACCTTTTAATTTTGCTTTACTGGAACTTCTTGAAAGAAACCTCAGGACCATGGCCACATCTGACCTTCAGACTTCACCTGCAATACCTGCTTTTGGGTAAATTTCTCATGCTGCAGTTTCCTGAGACACCTTAGGGTCTCTGGGTCTGTCAAGAGATCACCTTCTTTTTCTTTCTTTTAAAAAAATTGATTATATAGATATTCTTTTCTTACACCACTGTAGAGCCAAGAGTTCTCCCACTACCTCATCACCTGTGAACGTTATCATGATGCTTGTACACATCTCCCTCTTAAATTTGCCCTTCCTCCCTCCCTCCCTCCCTCCCTCCCTCCCTCTTTCCTTCCCTCCCTCCCTCCTTTCCTTCCTCCCTTCCTCCTTCTCTCCCTCCCTCTACCTGTATGCTTTAGTTCTGCTATCAGTTGCTGTTTTTAGCTTTTTCTTGTTCTTTTGTTTGGTGTCCCTATATCCCACATGTATGTGGGACTGTCTGGTATTTTTCTTTTTCTTTCTGGTTTATTTCAGCTAGCATAATTCCTTCTAGTTCCATCCATGTTTCCATAAATGATACGAGCTAATCTGTTTTTGATTGCTGAATAGTATTTACTTGTATAACTATATCACAACTTTTTTGATCCATTTGGTTGTTTTGGGGGCATTTGGATTGTTTCCATATCCTGGCTATTGTAAATAGTGCTGCAATAAACACAGGAGTGCAGGTTTCCTTTTGAATTGCTAGATCAAATGGCAGTTCCATTTTCAGTAGTTTGAGGGTCCTCCACATAGCTTTCCTTAGTGGCTGGACCAGTTTGCATTCCCACCAGGAGTGCAAGCAAGCAAAAGTGTTCCCTTTTCTCCACATCCTTGCTAGCACTTGCTACCTATATTTTTTAATATGGGCCAGTTCTTACTGATGTGAGGTTGTATCTCATTGGGGATCACCTTGTTTACCTCCATGGTAGCCCAACTGTGCCTCTTAAACAGGTGTCAGCCTACTTGTTTCCCTTTTGGCTCTGAAAACATTGCAAATAAAGCCTTAGTAAGTCACCCATATTTCTAACTGTCTAATAAAGAGGGATGGAGAGAGTTCTATTGAATTTTTGCAAGCAAACATTTTGTTTGCAAACATTTTGTTTACATTTTGGGGTGAGAGAAACAAGCAAGTGTTCCAGTTTACTCATAAAAAGATGGCAATTTTCATGAATCCAGTTTTTCATAAACTGTAGTTTTCCTCAGTTCCACAATAACCTGTACTTTCAGAGTACTGTCAGTTTCTTTACTGTAAATTTATTTGAATACCAAGTTTAGTAAACCACTTCTATAAATAACAAATAACTTTAAAATGACCACATTTAAGACTTGATTGCAAAGCATTTGACAAAGATGTTTGCTCAATTTTGTGATTTACTGTATTTCAGAATAACCAAAATTATCCAGTAATGGTATACCATAATAACCCAGTTTTCAAGAGAGGTTTGGAAAACTACACAAGTGTATTTTAAAAAAAAAATCTAAAATAGAATAATCTATCAAGATTCAATAGATAAAAGATTGCAGTTTTAGTTTTTCCTGGGATGGAATTCCAATCCAGTCAACCTGATATTATCAAATCATGATCTTCTTTTTCTTAACTTCCACCTTTAATCCTCCATTAACTTGCACAAACTGTCTCTGGCATACTATATTCGCTTAGTTTTTCCTATCTTTTATTCAATTTAAAGTAATTATTTTACTTGACAAAGCTTTTTTTCATTTTTACCAAAACAAACCTCATGTCCTTTCATTCTTCTTCATTTTTTTAATCCAGAAAGCACATTTCATTTTCCTTTGCTCCTCTTGATCTCCTTGCCTATTTTACATATAATTTCTTCTCCTGACCCATAGAATACTTAACTCCAAATGAAAGCTAAAAGAACAAGAGACAGTTCCTAGCAGTCTGGTTTTCAAAAAACTCCATATATATATAAAATTTTTCCCCCTTTTGGTCAGTCCCTGGGATAATTAAAAAACCAATAAGAAGAGACAGGAATTGAATCTGTAAGTGCTTTTATTCTTCAGTCAGTCCCTTGGATGGTTTGTTTCTCTTTTCTCCTGGGATGGTTACATTCTAAATAACTGATTAGAGGTACCATTTTATACACAGAGGAGGGAGAAAAATGCAAACTTTCCTAGGCGTTTTGAAGCATATTTTTCTATGGTCACAATGCAGTTAGTATTTGAAAAAGTTTTCTTTTTCACCCAGATATTTTATTTTTCCCCTTATGGCCCATTCAGTGGCTACTTTTCTCCAGACCTTAACTTATACATAGACCAAATAGTACTGCAGTACTACACCATCCTTTCCTTTTTCATGGGGTCATGATTAGAACTGCTTCTCAGATTGTGCCCCACTTGGCTGCTACCTGCAATGGAAACTGTTCCTAACAGGCAAAGTACTGGAAAATTACCAAACAGAACAGAACTGGCAGATAGGTAAACTGTAAGCCTGAGACCAAAGTAGCCTTATCCTGGGAAACAAAAACAAACCAGAGGAAACAGGAAAAAATAGAAAGTTCAATGATTCAATTTATTGAGTAAGGGCTACATGGAGTGCTGGGAGCCAGGCAAAAATGGACTTTAAGTCTGGAACTCAGGCCCCCCAGGCAGCCAATAAGACTCTTTACCAGCAAAACGATTTACCAGGGAGTCCCACTGCTGTCTTGCCTGGAGTCCCCAAAATGTAATTACCAGAATGAAATCTTGGTGCTGCCTGTCAAAAGCAGAGACGGGGGTTTGATCTACAAGTGCTTTTATTCAGATTGCTGGCCAGCAATCTGAGAGAAAGACATATAACACCCTGAAGGAATTGTTTTTACATCTCATCTTGAGCTGGCTTTTTATGTTATGTTAAAGACAGTCATGCAAACAGCCCATCAGAACAGCCCCCTACAGTTAGTATTCCTGATATTTGTCACATTTCATCCCCTAGAACTTGCTATCAACCTCCTGGCTATCTTGACCCTGGTGTTGATGGGGTCAGTGTCCAGCACTTCTTTGAACCTCATCATAGCAAGAATCTCAGTTCAAAGCAAGAATATTAGCTTAAAGAAAACAGATCATTACTCAAAGAGCGTGTAGATGCCGCATGTGCAGATTCCTGTACAAAGTTTGGTGACCTTTCCTTTTCCCACTCCCTCATCAGCTGGAGGAACATCCCCCATGGTGTAGTGGCTGAGGTCTTCCCTGGGCAGCAGACACCGCTTAGCAGTGGGAGAAGTGGCCCAAGATGTCAGCATTAGAGGAAAGAATGGTCCAAACCAAGTCTATTGTGTGAAGATTTATGGATGAGAAAATGCCTGAAAAGCGTGTGGTTATTTAAGCAGCCATGAAAAGCACCCCTGCTATTGGTGAAGTGAAAAAGTTTCATTTCTATCCACTTGGATCAGTGCACTTTGAGAAATGTATTGTCACCTGCAATCCACTGAGTTTGTGATCCAGAAACTACCTTGCCAAGAAGTTGGTGAGAGAAATAACCAAGGATTTCCAAACTGACTTAGGGTTTCAGAGGGCTGCCATTCTGTGCTCCAGGAAGCTGGTGAAGCTAGGTTGTGGGTATATCTGAAGATACTCATCCAAACAGAGACACCATCATGCCTGAAGAAATTCAGCTGATTTGCTACATCCAGGGAGACAAAAGTAAAGGCAGTTTTTATGATGTTTTGTAGTCAATTCTGTGCAATATGTTGGTTTAATATGTAACCATTTTTGGTAAGATATTGTTAATAATATGTTGCATTTATACTGAAGTCATTCTGAAACTATGCAAAACCTGGGGAAAGGTTATGGTTTGTGGGTGCTCACCCATGAGCTTACAACTACAAGACACTATGCAGACCCAGAGTGCAACAGCAGGGCTTATTTACAAGGGAGAAGTTGGGAGAGACAAGGACAAAAGAAAAAGTTTCTAAGGCCCCAAGTGGCCATCCGTCCTACCCAAGATAATGTCCACTGTGTCCACTAGTCCAAGCCCAAAGCTGCTTTCGCAAGATGGCATTGTCCCTTTGATAAGAGCATAGAGCTGGTGGCATATCTCCACAAGTGGACCAGGACCAAACTCTTGATGGCAGCTGGAGGTGATCACAGGTGGCACTGCTGAGGTGGCACTGCAGCAGCCAGAAACAGCCGTCTGGAGCCTGGCTGAGCAGTGCAGAAAAATACAGCAACAGGAGGTGTTACTGGTCATGCTGGAGACAAGTGTGGTGTTCAGGAAGTGCTGTTGGTGGATCAGAAGCTGTGGACAGAAGCAGTGAAGATTATCAGACACAGGTCAGCAGTGCCAATCTGCACTGGTCAGCCGGTGGTGATGTGGAGAATCATTGGACAGCTCTGAGGAAATGGTAGCAGTTCAGGCATCATTTTATATAGCTTTCAGAGGTGGTGCCAGTTGATCAGGCACCAGTGTACAGCTCTTTTATTTTATTTTATTTATTTTAGTTTTTGAGACTAGGCCTTGCTATGTTGCCAGGGTAGTTCCGACCCCATGGACTCAAGCGATCCCTGGCCTCTTTGCTTCCTAGCACTTGGATTACAGACATGTATCACCATACTCTGCTGTACAGCTCTTTTAGAGGCTCTGGGCACAGGTCAGCACTACCTATCAGCAGTTGACATGGAAGCAGAGCTCCAGCTCCAGTAGAAGCAGTGGTCAGTAGTTGGAAGGTCAGATAGCAGCAATCAATGTTTTAAAACAATGAATCAGAGAATTGAAGGCAGGAACAAAGGTTCTCAGGATCTGAAGTCTGAGTTTCTGAGGTAAAGATCTCTATAAGTCTCAGAAATATGAGTGTCTTCAAAGCAAAGGTCTCAATGATCTTGGATGTCTAAGTGTGAATCTAAGTGTGTCTAGGTCTTCAATCTGACCGGCCCATTTTCAAAACTCATGCCATTTCTAAGACTTGATTGGCACCAGTGCAAACTCCAACCTGATTGACATGTTTTCAAAGTTGTGCTGATTTCGAAGTCTGATCTCTATTGGTGCATCAAAGCCTGCTTTGCTAGGGGTGACCATCACACCTGGCTCATGTTGCATGTGGTGTTAGGGATAGGGGCACTGGCAGCAGAGCTGGGCATGCCCCACTGTACCAAGAACCAGAAGCTGTGGGATTCCTATTATGAGTCTACCTTTCATTCAAGTTGAGTGAGAACAGTGACTGTTCACAGACCTCAGTGATGTGAATGCTGTTCTCAGGGTACAAACACTTGCAGAAGGGTTGGAATGGGTGCTATTTCCTGCTATTTTAGGATGCATGTTTCTGTATGCTAATGACTTGTTGGGTAGCTAATAAAGTACTCAAAATGATAAATGTGCACAGGGTCCTTTTGCTCAACTGAGTGTTCAACAACAGGGCTGTTAACATACATCACTGCAATAGAATGTGGGCTTTTTCAAGAGTGAAGATACAAGTATTAACCACAGTGTAAATTACAGTTTTCTAAGAAAGAAAAAAGAAAGTAAACATGGCTACTATAGAATACACAGTGTACATTTATAGCAGCTATTTTACATATTGTAGTAGTAATATTTTTTTAAATTAAATGTGTTCATAAAAACTAGACTCCCCTGACTACCTAGCACAGTGAATGAGCACAAGACAAAGCAATGTCCAACCAGTGCTTCTCACTGTGAAATTTCAGAATGCAAGGGTTAAAAAGATCTTGCAGAGATATTTTCTGGAATAGAGTATGAGGAGCTTTGCAGATCCACTCCCTAGTAAAACAACCATAACTGATGAGGTTAATTTAAAAAAAATATATAAATTCTCTGGAAATTATAATATGGGAATGTGTCAACTAAGCAGAATTTTTTAAACAAAATCTAGATTTTGCTTAGAAGAGAAGCTGTAGAATTTGAGCCTCAGGCTGCTTCATCCTTTCTCCTTTCAGCTCATAGAGACAGAAGCTCTGATTCCAGACAGGCCCCTCTCTACTATCTCCCAGATGAGGGTATTATACTTCTCTGGAAGTGATAGACCACCGCTCTTTCTCATCCTCTACCCCCAGTTCTGTGTTGCAGAAGCTATAGTCAGGACAAGAATAACTGAGAGGCCTGGGGACTCTCTTCCTTAATCCATCCCCCACTTTTAGGGTAAAGCCTCTGCCTCAGGCATAATAGGATGCGACTACTAGCACCCTCATCTGCCTCATCCTAGCTCAGTGATGGTACAGGGATTCTACTCCAGGAGAGAAAAGATTGAAGATCAGTCTTGTTCCCACCAAACACTCTTATAAAGCAGGGGTGTTACCAGTTCACTGCAGTGGCACGAAGAATTTACACAGAGGAAGGACATGAGTACAGAGCTCTGATGCTGTCCCCAAGGGAACTGACTTGATTTCAAATAGAGTGTGGGAAAATTTAAGCAGTTGAGTGTTCTAAAAAAGCAGTGGAGATAGTGGTGGTAAGCAATTAAGAGAAGGCTGGTAACTGTGAGAAAAACAAGTTAGTCTTAGATTAGCTAAAAGTTTATTAGAGAAAACTAGGATAAGAGACAGTTGACTTCTCTATTTGTTTTAAATCATAAAATTTTGGAATTATTTAATTATTACACATAACCAAAAAGAGGAGTGTATAATATTTACAATAATAAAAGCAATAAAACTTATTTATTATTCCTCCCAAAAAAGAGACAGTTGAGATGAACCTTCTTGCAGTCAGAAGAAATATCAAAGACTGACCTCAATGACTAGCCCTACAAAGAGACTTGAATTGAATCAGATTGTGAACCAATTTATGTCCAACTATATGGTGTTCAGGGCATCACTGAAAACAGTATACTAGTTTGTTAGCAATTAGTGAAGACTAATAGTTAGGTGTGTGTTACTAATGAAAACTACTTAGCAGAAAGATCAAGGAAAAAGACACAGAAATCCATAGAAAAATTGTCATCCTGGATGAAAGTGTCCATGCTCAAGGCTTTGCTTTCCAGTAGTGACATCAGAGACTGCACAGTTTGGGGGAAATAAGCTTTACTAAAATAGTCCATCCAGTTCATCTAAATAAATAAACAAGAGTATAGTAATAATAAACTGTGTGTAGAAGTACAGTTAGTATCCAGAAATGTGCCAATATATCATCAAAAATGTTAAAATATTTTGTACTATTAGAAATCTGTACTATAAATCACATATAACATATGCATATGTGATACAATTTCACCAAAATTTTTATGAAATGTGCAAAGAAACAGGAAAGTATAACCATATACAAGGTAAAAAGGGCAGGAAACAGATCTGCCTTTGAGAGGGTCCAGATGTCAAAGAAGAGAGTGGTATAAACCACATTAATCATGTGAAAATTCATGGGTGGGAAAGTGTTCTACAAATAGCAGGCCATTAAAACACCCCTTCTACTGGGGTGCAAACAGCTTCATTACTACAGGCCTGGATCATTGCACTTCAAGAAATGTATTGTTAACAAAGACTTCACTTCAGCCATTAGAAATATGTTCAAAGGCCGGGCACGGTGGCTCGTGCTTGTAAGCCTCAGCCTATGAAGTGGCCGGAGCTAGGGATCGCGGTTCGAGTGCCGCCTGGGGCCCGTAGCGAGACCTAGTTCCAAAAAATAGCTAGGCGTGGTGGTGCGCGCCTGTAATCCCAGCTACCTGGGAAGCTGAGGCTGGGGATTGCTTGAGTCTGTGGTACCCCGGGCAACGAGAGCCTGTGGTTCCATGGGCAAAAATAGCAAGACCTAGTCTCAAAAAAAAAAAAAAATGTTCAAGAACTAATGGAAAATGTATAATGAGCTCATCAAATAGAGAATATCAACAAAGAAACAGAAACTATAAGAAAGAATAAAATGACTTATACACCTGTACTCAAATGTTTATTGCGCTATTTATAATTGCAAGGACATGGAAACAACCCAAATGTCCCAAGACAGATGAAAGGATGAAAAAGATGTGGTATATATACACAACGGAATATTACTCAATTAAAAATGACAAATTTGATGAAATTATGATAACATGGATGTACCTAGGAGAAATCGTATTAGCAGAAATAAGTCAGAAAGAAAAAGACAGAAACCAAATGGTTTCACTAGTATATGGGTAATAGGAAAAACAAGCAAAAGGCCAGAAGGAAAAGTCCAAACAAGCTAAGAACCAAAATAAAGAACACAACTTTGGGGGAGAGGGGAGGAATGGGAAGGAGTGGTTAGGGAAGGAATGTGGTGGGTGATCCCCAGGGAATACAAAGATGTGAAACATATTAATTAATTAATTAATTAATTAAAAATTAACAACAACAAAAAGAATAAAATGCCCCCTACACCAGAGAGCCTGGGAGGGGGGCCTGGGTGGGGTTTTAGCCCCATCCACCAGCGGATGGTTGCATGGGCATCCATCTGCAGCCCTAATGGGCTGAGGCATGGTTTGGTCAAGCCCCTACCCCAAGGGGGCTGGGACTGTGCCTGCCTGGCCATCTGAACCCCCACACAGGAAAGTACCAGCACATAAGTGAGGGGGGTGGGAAATTACCTTTTTATTTCACTCTCATTCCAGCTAATCTTCAGGAGGAGGAAGAACATAAATAATACAAACACCATCATAGAATGGGTGAGGGACCAGATAAAAATCCAGCCCACAAGTCTGAGCTGGAGGAGATGGAATATAGAGAGAACCAGCGCATGTGATACTAGAGAAACAACTATTGAAACGATGTCACAAATCCATACCTATGTGCTCACTGGGTCTGGAAGAGCCAAGACCTCATTTCTGAGACTCCATCTAGGACAGCAAGATGCCCTTTCCCACACCATGGGAGAGGAAGACCAAAGAGTTGGAGCACTGGCCCCACAACAAGGCTGCAAACTGAGGCAGAGGAGATGATCTACAATGGCCATTCACAGATGCCTGTATTCACAGAGAAACTTCTTCACTGACACTGGCTGGGGGTGAGGCCCCCTAAACCAGATGCCAAAACCATAAGATAAAGCAGCAAAACAACACAAAGAGTATTGGAGAAGACAGCCTGCAATAAGAAAACATGGACAGACCACAAATAAATATAGACCGGCTGCCCAACACAAGGTTAAGATTGAAAACCTACCAGCACGGTTCTCTTTGTCCCAAGAACACAGTCCCTCACCCAATGAAAAGACACTGTCACAGGAAAGAAAGAAACTAATGGACTTAACACAGACTAGCAAACAACAAAGAGGGGTTTGAGTGAACAGAGGGGGCACCAGAAGGAGAGGGAGGTATCCCAAAAACCATTTACCAATGTTGTGATTTAAAGAAAAAAATAAAATTAAAAAAAGAAAGAATAAAATGAAAAATCTGACATTATAATATACCAAAATGTTCTAGTGTATGAAAAAGCCAGTGGAGAGGCTCAGCAGTAGATTTGAGGTGGTAGAAAAAAAATCAGCAAACTTGAAGATAGGTGGATAGAGTACATGTAATGTGAGGAACTGAGAGAAAAGGGAATGAAGAAAAAGAATATAACTTCAGAGAAAAAGTGAGATACTTTTTATCACAACAATATATGCATTGTACAGGGCAGCCATCTGCCAGCCTGGAGGGCTGCAGCATGGTTTGGTACAGCTCCCACCCCAAGGGGTCTTGGGACTGTGCCTGCCTGGCCATCTGGGCCCTACCCCCATGCTGATCTTCAGGAAGAAGAAGAACACAAGTAATACAAATACCATCACAGAACAGGTGAGGGATCAGGTATACGTTCAGCCCACACATTTGAACAGGACACAACAGATAGCATGTTGAGAGAACCGGTGCATGCAGGATTGGAAAAACAACTAAGAAGACAAGATGTCACTAATTCACACCTATGTGCTCACCGGAACTGGAAGAGCCTAAATCTCATTTATTTTCTTTCTTTTCTATTTTATTTTTTTTATTATTATTTATTTATTTGTTTATTTATTTATTTAGAGACTCGGTCTCACTATTTTTGCCTGTGGAACCGCAGGCTCTCGTTGCCCGGGGTACCACAGACTCAAGCAATCCCCAGCCTCAGCTTCCCAGGTAGCTGGGATGACAGGTGTGCACCACCACGCCCAGTTATTTTTTTTGGAACTAGGTCTCGCTACGGGCCCCAGGTGGGACTCGAACCGCGATCCCTAGCCCCGGCCGCTTCATAGGCTGAAGCTTACAGGCATGAGTCACCGTGCCCGGCCCTTATTTTCTTTCTTTTTTTTTAAATTTAAAAATAAATTATTTTCTTCATGCAGATTTATTCATATATGTATAGTTAAACCCTTTATTTTCCTCTTCCCCCCCTCCTCCTCCGGTGGTGGTTCCCACCTCCCTTTCGTTGCAAGTCATTGGTCAGGGTTCGACCCGTTAGTCTCTTTTTTACTGGTGCCATGTCTTTTTTCTGGTTGATGACCTGCTCTCCTGGGACTTCGTGGCCCCTGCTGCTTCGATTTCCATGGATGTCTTAGCAGCAAGTATTTGTTCTAATCATGTGTGGACCCATGTAGGTCAGTTGAGGTTCAGTTGCATCGCCCTTCACTCCTGTCTCTGTTGCAAAGCTTTCTGCGATGGGGGTGTTTCTCCTTCAGCCATTAGACCTGTGTGATCACAGGGATTCATGCCACCTCATTCATGTTGGTTTTCTCCTCCATTCCAGCACTTGTTCCGTGTTGCTGTTTCCAGTCCTTATGGTCTGGCGTCTGGGCTTGGGCTCCAACACCCAGCCATTTGTGGTAGAGAGGTTCTTTACTGAAGGCCAATTCCATTCGGTGGTAGGCCCAGTTCCATTCCTCTCCCTCTGTTGGGAGTTGTTCTGAGACCACATCCCTTTCTTTGTGGCCTTCCTCGCCTTTTTGGGAAATGGAGTTTTTTGTTCCCACTGAACACATACTGGATCAGGGGTTTGCTTCTCTGCCCCCTAAGTCACTGTAGGTGTAGTTCTGTGGTCAGTCATCATTTTATTGGATTTTACAGTTTGGGAACTTGTTGTTCCAGTCACTCTCGTTTTTGGTCTCACCCAGGTGTCAAATGCATCCAGGGTCTTTATTCTTCAATGTCTGCAGCAGAATAGGTGTATTTTCTCGTTCTGCTCTGGTTTGTTAGAAGTGGGATTAGCTGCAGGGGACCCCACCCTGACCGCCCTGCTGGTTTGTGCACTGGCAGGGGTGTCTGCCTGGTCCCTCAGGCTCTGGAGACACAGCGCCGCTTCCTCAGCCCACCTCCCTGTTCCCCCTGGTTCCTGTGGTTGGTGGAAGGAGTGGAGCTCCACCCACATGTGCCCCTAACCTGGGGCCAGGACCACACACAGGGACATACTGGGGGTCCCCCGTCAGGCCCAATGACTCTGGGAGACTGGAATTTTCAGTGTCCACCCCAGACCTGGCTGGCATGAGTCTGCTGGTGGCCACCTATTCTGTTCCAGCTCCCCCCTCGACATAAGTTCGCCCTAGCAGGCATCAGTGGCCACCAGCCGATTTGTGCCAGCCAGGTCCGGGGTGGGCACTGGCCACAGGTTAGGGGAGCATGTGGGTGGAGCTCCGCTCTTCCACCAAGTGCAGAAACCAGGGGGAACCGGTAGGCGGGCTGGGGAAGCTGTGCTTTGTCCCTAGAGCCTGGGGGACAGGGCTGGAGCTTCCATCTGGGGAACTCATGTGGAGGAGGGAACTGGAACAAAATCTCATTTCTGAGATGCCATCTAAGAGAGCAAGGTGCCCCTCCCCACACCACGGGAGAGGAAGACCACAAGAGTTGGGGCGTTGGCCCCACAGCAAAGCTGCAGAGGAGATGACCTACAATGGCCATTCACAGATGCCTGTATTCACAGAGAAACTTCTTCACAGACACTAGCTGGGGGTGGGCCCCCTAAATCAGACGCCATAACTATAAGGTAAAGCAGCAAAACAACACAGAGAAGGGAGTGGAGAAGATAGCCAGCAACAAGAAAACATAGACGGACCACAAATAAATATAGACTGGCTGCCCAATGCAAGGTTAACGCTGAAATACAGTTCGCTTTGTCCCAAGAACACAGTTCCTCACCCGGTGAAAAGACACTGCCATAGGAAAGAGATGAATGGACTTAACACAGATTAACAACAAAGAAGAGAAGGGTTTGAGTGAACAGAGGGGCTCAGAGGGCGGGGGAGGATTTCAAAAACCATTTACCGACGTTGTGATTTAAAGGATAAAAGCAAATAAATAAATAAATCGATGTGAAGCCCCCATATATATATATATATATATATATATATATATACATATATATTTGTACATGCATAACAGAGCATAAGCAGAAGGAAAAAGAATATAAAAGAAGTGATAGTTCCCAAATTTGATGAAAAGCATTAATATACAAATCTAAGAAGCTTAGCGAACTACAAGTTGATGGAAATGAAGAGATCCACTACCCAGAAATGTTATAATCTTAAAAGTAGCAAAAGAAAAATGTTATGTTGTTTTGTCTGAGGAAAACCCTAATTAAAATAACAGTAGCTCTCTTATCCCAAACAGTACAAATCACAGGCAAAAGTGCCATTCAAGAGATTGAAGGAGAAGAAACTCAATCACAAATGTGTATTTAGCAAAACAAACTTTCAAAAATGAGTAAAATAAAGATATAGCTAGATAAACAAAAATTGAGACAATCCATTGCTAGCAAACCTACCTTGCAAAATTTGCTAAAGGAAATTTTTTAGACTAGACGCAAGTGACCCCATATAATAATTTTAAATCACATAACAAAATAAAAGAGTGCTGGTAAAGGAAATTATGGAATTATAAAAGATACTGTAAGCATATGCCACTTCTTTTCACAACTGATTCTGAAAATAATTGTATAAAAAGCAATCTCTCTGTAATAATATTGTTGAGTCTAAAGTATATGTAAGTATATGTGACAATAATAGCACAAAGGAGGTGAGTGGGAATAAAGGTATATTGGAGTAATGTGTTGAATAAAGGTGTATTGAATCCACAGAAACAAAAAGTGGAGCTGGCAGTTAACTATAAATATATACGTAGTCTCTTTTCTTCTCTCTACTTTTTTTAAAGACATATAAATATATAAAAGTCATGATTATAACAATATTTTGTTGGATTTGTAACTTGTACAGCAATATTTAAATGTATATTGCATAAGGTATATATTAAATTATGTATATATAAACATGTATAATAATTATATACACAATATTAATAATAACATGGGAAAGGTGAATAGAGTTGTATAAGAATAAAACCTTTATATCACTGGAAGCTATAATAAATATGAGCTATTTTCTGATAAATTAAGATGAATATGATGGGTAGGAGTGGTCTGGGGGGGAACATAGAGGATAGCAATGCCAGTCCACGGGTAAGAAGGTAGTGGAGAACCCTGAGGAATACAAGTATGGGAAATATATATATATTAAATTATTAAAAAAAACAAAATAAATATAGTGGAACCTAGAGTAACTATTAAGATAATAAGTCAAAAAATATATAATTTAAAAGTGGTTAAAGAAATTAAGTGTTTTACTCAAAAGCATTCACTTGTGCAAAACAAACAGCATTGGTAGAAAGAAAAAAAAGATGTAAAACATATAGAAAATAAATAGTAATATAACAGATGAAATATGACAATATTATCACAGGGAAAATATGACAATACCATTATGACACTAAATATGTATGCATTAAACATTTCAGTCAAAGTGACATACTGGACTGAAAAACAAAAGACCTAACTCTATGTTGTCTACAAGAGACACACTTTAGATACAAAGATTATTATCTAATAATACATTAAAAATAAAAGCATGGATAAAGGTCTTTTGTGTTTAAAAAAGATGGAATAGTTATACTAATATCAAACAAAATAGACTTTAGGACATTGTTCCAAAAGAAAAGAAAGATAAGAAAGATGAGATCAGTGGGTCAAGCACTGATCTATGACTTGCAGGGAGGGAGGAGTTGGAGTGATCAAAGTGGGGAAGGGGGAAAGATGAAACAAGGTGGTGATAAATGGGTACATTGCTGATGGGAGGGCCACACCTAAGGGGAACAATAACTATACAAAGACAACTAATATTGTGTGAAAATAAAAAAAATTTAAAAAGAAGGATGTGTTATAGTGATGAAAAGGTCAATACATCAGGAAGTCATAACAATTATAAATATACTTGCACTCTGAAACAAAGCGTCATTGTACATGAAGTAAAAACTAACAGAATTAAAGGTATAAATAGTTTAGTACTAATAGAAATGTCAATATTCCACTCTTAATAATAGGTAGGACAAATAGATAAAAGATCAACAAAGAAATAGAAGAGTTAAATATTATAGCCCGGTACCTACAGAACTTTCCACCCAAACAGAACATATATTCTTTTTCAATATACACAAAACATTCTATGATGTAAATAATAACCTACCAAATAAACTTCAATAAATGTAAAAGAATTAAAGTTATACAGTATGTTCTCTGGCTGCAGTGGAATTCAATTGGAAATTAATAATAGAAATTTTATAATTTCAAATATATGTAGAAATATAAGAACATGCTTTTAAAACATCAATGAACCAAAGAAGAAATCACAAGGTAGATTAGAAAGTACTTTGAAGTGAATGAAAATGAAGATGCAACATACCAAAACAAATGGGATGTATCAAAAGCAACACTTTGAGGTTAAAGTTATAAACTTAAAATGCCTATATTAAAAAAAAATGTATAGCCCCACTTTCCACTTAAGACACTGGAAAAGGGAACACAACAAAGTTAACTAATGCAAAGAAAATAAAAAATAATTAGAAAAAAAACCAGAAAAATAATCAATTATTTGAAAAAACCAATAAACGGAACTTTAATTGATCAAAAGAAAACATAAAGAAGTCTCAAAATACTAAAATCAGTACCGAAAAAAGAATCAGGAATGATAAAAAACAACAAAACTACAGACCTTATAAACATAAAGAGGATTACAAGTGTATATTATCAACTTTATGCCAATGAATTAGATAACTGAGATAAAACAGACAAAAATCCCACAATGACAAAAATAAGTATCATTCAAGAAGAAATAGGAAATAACCTAAAACAAGTAGAGAGATTGAATTAGTAATTTTTGAACTTCCTTCCAGACCAGATTTCAGCAGATTGACATTTTAAAAAATTGATGCCAATTCTTCATAAACTCAAAATATAAGAAAGAAAAGTCTTTGCTTTCAGTCATTATTTCATTATTATACCTTGGTACCAAAGCTAGACAAAGAGATCACAAGAAAATAAAATTAGAAACCATCTCACATGAACATTGATATAAAAAATTCATCATCAAAATATTAGCACACCACATGAAGACTTTGGTAAGATGGCAGAAGAGTAAATATATGGAACTCATCTCCTTGACATATTTACAACCAAATTATATGCAAATAAAGACAACAGTTCCAAGGTGATGACTGGATAGCCATTATATTTATAAAGAGGGAAACAGAGGATAGGAACAATTGAAATAAAATTATGTTTGGAGTGTCACCACAGTAGTGAAACAACAAAAGAAGGAGGAGCAATTGTTATGTGGTGACGCTGTTATTGACTGAAGGGGTGCAAGAATTTATCAGGGACTACAGAACACAGAGACTGCACTGGAGAAAAGTGGTGCACATAGTCCATGTGCAGAGTAGAGGTTTCCTCTTCTATTGAACTCTAGGTGTAGGAGAAGAGTGACATGCAATAGAATGTTGGAGCAGTAGATTTATACTGGTAAAGGCAGATGTGATACTGCTGATAGCAACTAGGCAAACAAAGCTTGATACTTCACCCCCCTTACAGAGGGGAGCTTGACAATCTTGCCAACTGCCAGTGTGTGGCCTATGTTAGCTGGTGATTGTTGACTTGATTTTATGACTTTCTGAAATAAGTACCTTAAGCCCAAACTTGTGTGGAAGCCCAAACTTGTGTAGACTGACTTACATGGGCCTAAAACCCAAAGAGGCTCTTTCCTACAGCTGGCAGTTGTGTTATGCAAAACATTAGTCTCATTCCCACTGATGACCAAAACTGGGATGATAATAATAACCCTGACATTAACCAGAGTCTAGAGCACCTGGGTTATTTCAAAAGAAGCAAGCTCCTCAGGGCAAAGTCCTGCATTTGAAAGGCAAAGGAAACATATGCTAGCTGTGATTCTATCCCAGCCTTCACCCTTTCTAGTGCTACAACTATTAAGAGACGATTCAGAGAGGGCTGCAGCAGAGGCAGATTTGTGGAAGAGATGTGAAGAGATGAGAAACACCAGAACTGGGGCAAGTAACCTGTCTGCAAGTGAATCACTGGTTCTTAGATCACTGCAGGAGACTGCACCTGCAGGGGAAAAACAACTGCTGGTTGCAGATTCATGGTGTGCAACCCATGCCAGAGATGAACATTAACTGAGCGCTTGCCACTAGATGAGAGTTATTTGGGACGCTCTGGTTTAAGGAATTGTCCTAGGGGAAGGGCTCATTTTAGATCTCTCTACAACTACCACTCAGACATCTATAGCATATTAGATTTGAACTGTTGGTACTCACTAGCACAACCTCTTGGTAACACCTGCCTCAATTCTTTTCTCTTTTCCCATGCTGCCATTAGAGCTCTGGTCATCCAAACAGGTGTTGAGGTGTGACTCTATAAAGCAATAAACATCTAAGGATCCTGGGTAAACAAACTAGGGTTATTTCTTGTAAGATGTAAACAAAATATAAAGCCAAGTCACCAAGACAATGAAGGAAAGTTCTTTAATCTAACCACAACCAAAAAACTAAACCATAGAAAATAGAAATGGAGAAACAGGAATGTACCACAGATGATAAAAATTAAAAAAGAAGAAATCTGAATCCAACAGAAGTGTGTAATTTGCCTGATTCGAAGAGTTTAAAGCAATTGTGATAACTATGCTTGTCAAAACGAGAAAAACAGCCCTCTTGCTGAGTCCTTCATGTCAGCGAACTCGGCGGGCCCAGAACCCTGGCCCCAGGTGGGAAGGACAAGCTTGAGGTGTCGGCACCCTACAGGGGCCTCCAGATCTGCGCGGGCCAAGGAACCAAGTCCCCCCACTGCAGCAGCCTGGGTTTTTAGCTCCGCGGTTGTTCTGGCTTCCGCTGACCTGCTGAGTTCTTCGTGTATGGGTTGGGGTTTGGAGGCGTGCCCCCAAGAGGACCAACAACCATACAAAGATGAATGATGTTGTATGATACTAAAATTAAATATAATTTTAAAAATGAGAAAAGCAATAATAAGCAAAAGGACAGAGAAAACATAAGAATGCTTCCAACAGGGGGAAAAAAAGGACTGAAAACCACCGTAATGGAAATAAAAAATATGATAGAGGCCCTTAACAGTATGCAAAGACAAGTAGCCAAGAGAACCAGGGAGCTTGAATGCACAGAGAGGGAGAAGATTAAAATGAATTTTAAAAAGAGTATAAGAGTTTTTGGCACAATGTAAAGAGAAACAATATCTACATAACGAGAGTCTTGGAAGGAGATAAGAGAGAGAGAAGAGCATAGAAAATTTATTTAAAGAAATAATAGCTGAGGTTTTTCCTTAGCTGGGAAATGAAGATTGAAGAAGACCAAACAGTCCCAAACAAAATAAATCCAAGCAGACATTCATGAAGACATATTATAATCAAGCTATTTAAAAGTGGTGATATGGAAATGATTTTTAAAGCCTCCAGAGAAAGAAGAGCTATGTACAAGGAAACACCTTGTGACTGGACTAGTCAATTTTTTTGTTTCTTTATGATTTAGCCTTGGTAAATCATGAAGGGTAGTGACACAGTTGAAAATTATATGGGCTCCAAAATGCTCTGGTGGGCGGGGTCTGAGAGATATTTGCTTGTATGCTTGTCAACTTACTTTAGACTTTTACTTCAAGCCTGCACTAGTTTTTGATAGTAACATGAGTTTCTGTAAAAAGAAGGTTGCATTTTGCTTTGTGATCTATTTAGTCACTCTATATCCTTAAATCTGTATCTTTAGAATCATTCAATACCATTGAATTGGTGGATTGAAGTCATTTACAGTTAAGGTGATTTTTCAAAATATATGTATTTATTACTACTTTGTTATTTGGGATTGTGTGTGGGTCTTTTTAATTTTTGACACCTTCCTTTTATGTTTTATTTGGGCTCTAGTCCCATTGCTCTATGTTGCTTATATAGATATTTGTTCGGAGTTTTTACTGATTTTTGCACATGATTTCTATATTTGTGACATAGTGAACAGCTTGAACTCAAACTCATGATAATTCACATTTAAAACATTCTTTTTGTTTTATTTTCTTTTATTTCCAATTTCATACAACATTGATCACATTTGTATTGTTTCCCTTAGGTATGGCTCTCCTCTCTATATTGTACACCTATCCTCTCCACCCTACTACCCTTTTCCCCCTTCTCCCCTCTAGTCACTCCAACTCCTCTTGCTGTAAGTCACTGGTCATGTTTGACCCACTGGTCTTTTCTTTTTTTTTTTGTAACAATGTCCTTTTTCCTGAGGACCTACACTCCTGGACAACAACAGACCAAGCTGCTCAGATCTCCAGGAATAACTGAGGTGGGTAGTCAAGCTGAGCACATTAGGAACCTCTTGCAGGGCAGATGCATGGTGCAGTTCTCCCAGACCCCTTTCCAATGTCAGTTACGTGATACTGCTTCTGTGCCATATAGGTCTGGTATCTGGGGTTGGGAGCCCAAATCTCAGCCATTGGCAGTGGAGATGTTCCCTGCTGGGGACGGACTTCCCCAGTGGTTGGTCCAGCTCTTCTCTTGTGTTAGCAGTTCTGCCATGGGGCCACAGCCACATCTCTGTGGCTTTCTTCCCCCATCAATTGGCAAAGCGGGGGTGTGGGAAACCTCACTCATGTTTCACAAAACTCTGGACCAGACCTCGAGGATGATGTAGTGGAAATCTGTGACAGGTCACCACAATTACTAGTCTCACAGTCTTGTCTCAGTGGTTCTGATCATGCCCTGTTTGGGTCCTACCCAGGTGGTAGTTGTATCTGAGCCGTTATTACTTCCTTTCTTCTCCTTTACATCTGCATCTGGAGAACTGTTTTTTTTTTTTTGTTGTTTGTTTTTAATTTCTAGTGCAGGTCTGATTGGAGTTGGAATAAACCAGAGGGAAACCCCCTACCCAGACTAAGACCCAGCAGGGGTGCCCAGCCCCCACCCCCAGCCCCACATGGAGGCAGCAGCTGGCTTCCCTAGCCCAAGACCCCTGAGACCCCAGTGGCATAGGACTCACCCTACCTCTCCATCCCCACCAGCAGCCTAGGCTTTGGAGGGGGTGCGCTGGAGGTCCTCTCCAAGGGCCCAAGCCATCTGAAAAGACCTCAACTCCTGCCGGGCACAGTGGCTCATGCCTGTAAGCTTCAGCCTATGAAGCGGTCAGGGCCAGGGATCGCGGTTCAAGTCCCACCAGGGGCATGTAGCGAGACCTAGTTCCAAAAAAATAGCTGGGTGTGGTGGCATGTGACTGTAATCCCAGCTACCTGGGAAGCTGAGGCTGGGGATTGCTTGAGTCCGTGGTACCCTGGGCAACAAGAGACTGTAGTTCCAAGGGCAACAATAGAGACCTAGTCTCAAAAAAATAAAAAAAATTAAAAAAAATAAAGACCTCAACTCCCACCTCCAGCCTGACTAGGCTCAGGGCAACCTGGAAGGTGGAGACTACTAATTCCCTCTCCCAGTTCAGGACCCCTGGCAGAGGTTGCCCACCCCCTACCCCCAAACACCAACAGGGTGGAGGCCAGGTCATCCAACCTCAGAGATCCCTAGACCCTGAGACCCAGGTGGTGCAGGGCTTACCTTAACCCCACCCCCACCTGCAGCCTGGGCTGTGACGGGGGGGGGGTGTACTGGGGGCTCCCCAATGACTCAGGCCTTCTGAAAGGACCTTGGTCCCTACTCCTGGCCCAGTTTGGATTAGGGTTGGGCCTGGAAGGCAGGATTTACTAATCCCCTCTCTCAGCTCAGGACCTCTGGCAGAAGCTGCCCACAACCTCCTTCACCCTCCACGTAAGGGAGGAGGCCTGGTCCCCTAGCCCAAGACCCCAGAGGCACAGGACTAACCTTCCCCTCTTCCCTTTGGGGATCCTTACTCAGGTTCAGGCTGTTGCAGGGGGACTTTCAACTTTCTCCTCTGACCCAATTGGGTAATTCATATTTTTCCTTTTCTCCTGTATTCTATAATATTGGTGTCTATTACTTTTAGATCTGTAGTATTCCATTGAATGTATGCTCCACATTTTGTCTATCCACTCATCTGTTGATGGACACCTGGATTGATCAGATGGTTTAGCAATTGTAAGTATTGCTGCTGTGGACATAGGTGTAGATAGATATTTCCATGTTAAATTTTTTACAGTTAGACACCAAATAGCAGTGTTGCTGGGTCAATATGATTTATACTTTTATTTTCTTGAGACATACCGTATCATTTTGCACAGGTGCTGTACCAGCTCACATTCCTACCAACAGTGGATGAGAGTTTCTTTTTTCAACACAACCTCACCAACAATTGATTCCATTCCTTCTTGTATGGGCCTTTCTCATAGTGGTCAGGTGATATCTCAGTGTGGTTTATAATTTGCAATCCTCTTATAATAAGTGATGTTAAACATTTTTCATGTCTGAAGGTCATCTAATTGTCTTAGAAAAGTGTCTGTTGAGATCCTCTGCCCATTTTTTAATTGTTTGTTTCTTTGTTGTTGGATTGTGTAAGTACTTTTTAATTTTGGAGAACAGGCCCTTACCAGCTGTACATATGCAAATATTTTTTCTCATTCTGCAGGCTGCCTTTTTTTTTTTTTTATGATTTCTTTCAAGGTACAAAAGCTTTTAAGTTTTATATAGTCTCAATTGTTTACTTCTGCTTTTATTTCCATTGTTACTGGGGCTGTATCCCCAAATACTTCTTTGTGGTAGATGTTCTGTAATTTGTTCTCTATGTTTTCTTTCAAGTACTTTATTATTTGTTCTTATGTCCAAATATTTATTCTATTTTAAGTATTTTTTCATGTATGTTGCTATATATTAGTCTTGCTTTTTTTTTTCATATGTGTGGCTATCCATGTTTTTCAACACCATTTATTAAAAAGGTATCTTTTCCACTGTGTGATCTTAATTTCTTTCTAAAAAATTGACTATATTTATATGGATTTATTTCTAGGATTTCAATTCTGTTCCATCAGTTTGAGTTTCTGTTTTTATTCCAGTACCATACTGTTTTGATTACTGATGCTGTATAATGTTGTTTGAAGTCAGGAAGTATGATATCTTCATTTTTCTTCTTTTCTCTCAAAATTGCTTTAACTACTCATGGCCTTTTGTGGTTTCATATAAATTTAATAATTGTTCTATTTCCTTTTTTAAAAAGTCATTGACATTTTGATAGGTATTGCATTAAATCTGTAAATTGCTTTGGGTAATTTAGCCATTTTAATTATGTTAATTCTTCCTACCCTGTGATTGTGGAGTATCTCTCCATTTCTTTGTGTTCCTCATATAGTTTTAATGTTGTCATTATACGAGTTATTTACCTCCTTTGTTAGGTTTATTTGTAGGTATTTCATTTCTTTTTGGTTTGACTGTAAATGTATCCCTTATTTTCCTTTCTTTTGATACATTGCATATAGAAATATAACTGATTTCTATGTATTAATTTTGTATACGGTCACTTCATTGTATTTATTTTTAATTTTTTGCTTTTTTTGTGGACTCTTGGTTTATCTAAATATATGAGCATGTCATTTGCAAAGAGTAACAGTTCAATTCTTTTCTAATTTGCATTCCTTTTATGTTTTCTCTTGCCTAATTGCTTCAGCTAGAACTCCAGAACTATGTTGACAGTGGAGATCCCTGTTCTTGAACACCCTGAAGCAGTATAGTTGGTTTAAAGTGTGTGAATTTTCCTAAGAGTATGTACCAGTGTTTTTTCCCTATTTGTTTTCAAGGAAGAAGATGAGTTCAACATCTTTATTCTTGCATGTTGTTAGTTTTTGTTTTTCTATGAAGTTCTCTATACTTTCCTCAGTCTTGAATAAAAGTTGGGTAATATATAATATTCTAAGTTGAAAATCTTTTGCGAGCACTAAGTATTTCTGACATTCTTTTCTTAATTCAAATTTCTACCTAGAAGTCTGAAGATACATGATGGAATACTACGCATCAATCAAAGAGGACAAACACATGTCATTCACAACAACATGGATGGAACTAGAAGGACTCATATTAGCAGAAATAAGGCAAAAGAAAAAGAGAAATACAGGATGGTCTCATTTATATGATGGATATAGTGAAAAACAAACAAAGGAATAAGAAAAAATAAAAACAACCAATGGGACTGAACAATAGAGCAAGAGAAGAGGGGGAAGAAGGCCAGGGGAGGTGAAGGGCATAAAAGAGTAGGATGGTTAACAGGTGTTAGGGAAGTGGGAAAGCCCCAGGGTACACAATAATGTAATATAAATATAAATACACACATATATGTAATTTTTTTTTTTTGAGACTAGGTCTTGCTATTTTTTTGCCTGTGGAACCGCAGGCTCTCGTTGCCCAGGGTACCACAGACTCAAGCAATCCCCAGCTTCAGCTTCCCAGGTAGCTGGGATGACAGGCGCTCACCAACATGCCCAGCTATTTTTTTTGGAACTTGGTCTCACTACGGGCCCCAGGTGGGACTTGAACCATGATCCCTAGCCCCAGCCGCTTCATAGGCTGAAGCTTACAAGCACGAGCCACCGTGCCCGGCCACGTATATGTACATTTTTTAAAAATTAAATTAAATTAAAAAACAACAACAACCATGACAGAGATGGTTGACATTCTCTGTGGATATTTCTTCTATCCTATTCCCCATTATACATTCCCAGAAATAATAATCAGTACACTGGATTTGATGTTTGCCATTCCTGTGGTATTGAAACTTTTAAATTACACATCAGTAAATAATATATTGTTTTGCATGGTTATAATTTCATAATTATGGTATTGTAATATATATACCTATCTATGTAACTTGCTTTCTTCCCATAAAAATTTTTAAAAGTTAAAAAAATAGTAATAAAGAAAAACAGATAGAAATCTGAAGATAATTCTCAGCAAAATAATAGAAAATTGAATTCAATAATACAACATTTGCATACAATGACCAAGTGGGACTTATTTCAGGGATGCAAGGATGGTTAAATCAATTATGTAATGAATTTCATCAACAAAAGGACAAAAAACATAATATCACTAGATGCTGAAAAATATTTTATGATATTCAATATCCATTTATGATAAAAACTCAATAAAATGGGAATAGAAAGAACCTACCTTAACATAAATGAAGGCCATATATCATAAACCTATCATACAAATTGATGTGAAACTGAAAACTTTCCTTTTGAGATTAGAATCAAGGCAAGGATGTCCTCTGTCAACACTTCTGTTTAGTTTAATACTATAGGTTTATCTTGAGCACTCAGACAACAAGAATATAAGGATATCATACTGGAAAAGATGAAGTGAAACTATCAATAATTACAGGTAAAATGATACAATATGCAGAAAATCTTAAAGATTCCACCAAAAAGCTATTTGAAACAGTAATTAATATAGTAAAGCGGTGGGCTACAAAATTAATACACAAAAATTGGCTTTATTTTACAAACAAATAATAAGTAAGGAGAAAAAGAAATTAAAATCTTTTACAATCACACACAAAATACTAAATATCTAGGATTTAGATTAACTCAAGAGATAAACTATATAATGAAAACTATGCACTATTAAAAAGTGTAGAAATAGACATAAAGAAATGAAAAAATATTCATGAATGTGGAAAACTTATATAGTCAAAATGGCTATCGTACCAAAAATGGTACATGGATTTAATGCAATCAAATCTATCAAATGCAAATTTAATTTATATACCAAAATATTCTTCAATATAGTAGGGGAAAAGTACTAAAATTTATATGAAACAATAGGATTCCCCAAATAGTTAACATAATCCTGAGAAAAACTGAGGCTTCAAGTAATCTGATTTTAAACAATATTATTAGGCAACAGTAATTAAAAGAATATAGTATTGGAATGAAAATACTCACCATAGAAAATGGTCTGTGCTCCTGGTGGAGGCCCTTAGCACATCCCTGCAGGGTCCTGGACTGCTGGTAGGGGATGGGAGCAAGGTGAGCCTGTGCCATAGGGGTCTCAGGCTGGGGAAGATGACCTCTTTCTCTCTGTGGGGATGGTGATCAACCAGATCTACACCAGGCATCAGAAAACCAGGCGGTACAGCTGGGCATGGTGGCGCGTGCCTATAATTCCAGCTACTTGGGAGGCTGAGGCTAGGAATCACGTGAGTCCACAGGTTCTAGACTACCCTGGACAACATAGTGAGACCTAATCTCAAAAAAAAGAAAAGAAAAGAAAGACAATCAGGCAGTCCTGCTGCAGACATTCAGGAGATGAGAGGAACCAATCAAGGCCCTGGATATACTCTGCATTTGGGAAGGACCCAGACAGAGTATAGTCAGATACAAAAGAGACAAGACTGAAACTCACCATTGTGGTGACCTGTCACAGAATTCCAGCTCCAGTTCCTCTGGGTGCTGGGAAACCAATCCCCTGGTCCAAAGTTGTGTGCAATAAGAGTGAGGCTCCCTCCTTTTCTAGTGGGGAAGGAAAGGCTGAGAGGGTGGCTGTGGTCCCATGGCAGAACTCTAAGCCATGAGAGGAGAGAAGAGGATATGGACCAACCACCTGCTGAAGTCTGTCCCCACCAGGAAACTTCTCCAATGCTAGTGGATGGGAGTTGGGTTCCTAACACCAGATGGAAATATAAGGGTCTGAAGCAGCACCATGTGACAGACATCGGAATGGATGAGACAGAGAGCATGAATGAGGAGGCATGGGACTCAGTGACCACACAGGTCTGGGGAAAATGAGGCAGTCTCCTCTATCACAGGAAGTGCCAAAATAAAGGAGCCTAGAGAACCACGCCACACATCAGCCCTACAAGAGGTTTCTGCCTGCCTGCCTCAAAGCTACTCTTGTAGATCTGAGTAGCATGGTCTGCTGTGTTTCAGGAATGAAGGTCCTTACTCAGGAAAAAAATCTCCATTCCAAATAAGAGAGACCAGTGGGCCAAACATCGATCAATGACTTGCATTGAAAGAGGAACTGGAGTGACTGGAGTAGGGAAAGGAGGAAAGGTGTGTGTCTTAGGGGTGCATTATTGATGGGAGGACCATATCTAAGGGAAACAATAATTAAACAGAGATGACCAATGTTGCATGAAAATAAGAAAATTAAAAAAATTTTAATTTAAATTTAAATAATTAAATTTAAATTTTTAAATCGCACCTTTTATTGTTTTTAGACTCACTAAAACAGGCTAATTCCACACAAAGGATCAAATAGGAGCAAATAAAAAAGACCAAAAGAAAAAGAAAATTGTTGGGCGTAGTGGCATGCGCCTGTTGTCCAAGTGCTGGGAGGAAAGAGGCCTGGGATCGCTTGAGTTTGCAGGTTCGAGATTACCCTGTGCAACATAGTGAGACCTGGTATCTGGAAAAAAAAAAAAAAAAAAAGAAAGAAAATACACACCATGGATGAATGGAATAGAATCAAAGGACCAGAAATAAATTCACACATATATACATACCTAATTTAGTACAAAGGAATCACAACCACACACTGTAGAAAGAATTTCTTTAACAAATAGTGCAGAGAAAACTGGATGGTCACATCTGAATGATGTTGGATCACTCTCTAATGCTATACACAAAAGTAAGCTTTAAAAAATTAATAAAAAAAAGAGTAAGCTTAAAATGGATTAAAAGACTTAGAAGACCTGAAACTATAAAATACATGAAAGAAAGCATAAGCAATATGTTTGATGGCATAGAGATGGCATAGAGATGTCTGGGACTGACCCCAATAGCAAAGGAAATACAAGCAGAAATTAACATTTGGGATTGTTTTAAACTAAAATGATCTTTACACAATACTAGCAGATTCAAAATACATCATACTGAGTGGGGGATAACAGTCACACATTACACAAGAAGCAAGAGGATAATAGCTAAGTTGTAGAAGGAATTCATGTAACGTAATGACAAAAACACAATTAAATAGATCTGAAAAGATAATTTTCTAAAGAGCACATACAACCAAGAGATGTATGAAAAAGTGCTCACCATGATTTTTTTTTTTTTTGAGACTAGGTCACGCTATTTTTTTTGCCTGTAGAACTGCAGGCTCACGTTTCCTAGGGTGGGTACCACAGACTCAAGGAACCCCCAGCCTCAGCTTCCCAGGTAGCTGGAATTACAGGCATGCGCCACCATGCCCAGCTATATTTTTTTGGAAATAGGTCTCTATCATTGCCCCTGGAGGGACTCGAATGCGAACCCTGACCCCAGCGGCTTCCTAGTCTGCCGCTTACAGGCATGTCCCACCATGCCCGGCCTCACCATGATTTCTTAAAAAAAAAAAAAAATGTAAATCAAAGCCACAATGAGATATTATCTTATACCTGTGAGAATAATATACACCAAGCAGATAAGCGTTGGGGAGAATGTGAAAAAAGGAATAATTATATACTGTTGATAGAAATGTAAATTGGAAAACAGAATGTACCTGTCTTAAAAAACTGAAAAATGGGGCCGGGCACGATGGCTCGTGCCTGTAAGCTTCAGCCTAAGAAGCGGCCGGGGCTACGGATCGTGGTTCGAGTCCTGCCTGGAGCTGTAGCGAGACTTAGTCCCCAAAAATAGCTGGGTGTGGTGGCATGCGCCTGTAATCTTAACAACCTGGGAAGCTGGGACTGGGGATTGTTTGAGTCTGTGGTACCCCGGGCAACGAGAGCCTGCGGTTCCACGGGCAAAAATAGAGAGACCTAGTCTTGAAAAAAAAAACCAACAAAGCAAAACCTGAAAAACGGAAATACCATATAATCCAACAATTCTTCTTTTGCACCTCTGTTTGAAGAACATGAAATCATCAATTCAAGAAACTATATACTCCTGTCTACTGTGGCATTATTTTTAGTAGCTAAGATGTGGAAGCAGCTCAACTGCACACTGATAGATGATTGAATAAGGAAGATGTTATATATATATATGTGTGTGTGTGTGTGTGTGTGTATATATATATGTATGTTGGCATGTATATTTGTGTGTGTATAAAGAGTACTGGGATTAAAGATGAAATATTTCCATCTCTTTAGCAAGTGGAAAAAACTTGAGATCATGCAAAATGAAGTAAACTGTAAAGATAAAGAGAAATATCAAATAATTTTCCTTATATGAATAATATAATGGAAACAAAGGAGATGAACTGACAAAGCAAAATAATTCTCAACTAGTAGGTATGATAACCAAAATGAGATTTTTGAGGGTTGAAAGAGAAGGGGGAGGAAGAAACAGTCAAAGGATTAAAAGGAATGGTTCTAAGCCGGGCATGGTGGCTCGTGCCTGTAAGCTTCAACCTATGAAGCTGCTGGGGCTAGGGATCGCGATTCGAGTCCCGCTGGGGCAATACAGCGAGATCTAGTCCTAAAAAATAGCTGGGCGTGGTGGTGCATGCCTATAATCCCAGCTACCTGGGAAGCTGAGGCTGGGGATTGCTTGAGTCTGTGGTACCCCGGGCAATGTGAGCCTGTGGTTCCATGGGCAAAAATAGCAAGAACTCGTCTCAAAAAAAAAAGGAACGGTTCTGGGTAATGAACAAAATAAAAATAAATAAGCATTGAATTCCTGGAATAAGCTCAATAAATTTATGTCATTCAGTAAAACATTGATTTATATAACAATTGGGTAAATCATGTGATATTTGAGTTCACTTTCAATAAAAGTACTTGTTGAGATGGAGAGAAGATCCTAGAAGATAGCAGAGTGACATTAGATCTCACATAAAGTATCATGATTCAGATCAGCCTCTTATCTCATAGTAAGTAACATTAGAAGCTAGAAGAGGAATGATTCAAGATGCCTAGGGAGAATTATTTTCAAAGAATTCTATACCCAGCCAAAGTATGAATCTAATTTGAGAGTAGACACATTGAGGTTGCAAGGTTTTTAAGATTTTTCAATTTTTTTTAAATTTTGGGGTTACATTTTTACTTTTCCATGTGTGCACCCCTCCACAAATCACAAGTTCCCATACCCCATCAGTCTCCTTCCTCCATTCCTTCTTTCTTTATGCCCCCTGGTTCCTTCTGGTAACCATTTTGTTCTTTCACTGAGCTGGAGTAATTAACACTGTATTTTGCCTGTGCGTGGTATTTATGTTACTCAGCTAAGTGAAGCCATTCAATATTTGCCTTTCACTTTCTGGACATTTCACTTAACATAATCCCATCTACCTGTTTTGAGTTGGATGCCACTTTTCATCCTTCTTCCTCCCCTTTTTTAAACAACTTTGTAGTACTCCATGGAACATATATCCTATAATTTCTTTATAGGAAATTATATTGAAGAGTACTTGCATTGGTCCCATGACTTGGCAATAATGACAGTGTTGCTATGTACGTAGATGTAGATAAATCCTTTCATATTTGAGTTCTTATATTATTTGAATAACTAATAGAAATATTTATTGCTGGATCATATGGAATTTCTATTTTTATTTTCTTCAGAAATCTCCATATCATTTTCCACAGTGGCTGCACCAACTCTCATTCCACCAACAGTGGATGAGAGTTCCTTTTTCACCACAACCTTGCCAACAGTTGTTTCCATTCTTTGTTATATTGGCAGAGGTGAGGTGGTATCTCAGTGTGACTTGATTAACATTTCTCTTATGATAAGTGATGATGAAGAACTTTTCATATATCTGTAAGCTATCTAAATGTCTCCTTTAGAAAGTGAATATTTATGTATTTTGCCCATTTTTTGATTAGGTTGTTTGCTTTTTGTTGTAGGATTGTCTAAGAAAGTGGTAAATTTTGGAAACTAGCCCCATATTAGATGTGCACTATACAAATATTTTTCCTGTTTTATTGGTTGCCTTTTTGTTTTTATGATGGTTTCTTTTTTTTCTTTTTTCTTTTTTTGAGACTAGGACTCGCTATTTTTGCCTGTGAGACAGCAGGCTCATGTTGCCCGGGTACCACAAACTCAAGGAATCCCCAGCCTCAGCTTCCCAGGTAGCTGGGATTACAGGTGTGCGCCACCATGCCCAGCTGTTGTGATGGTTTCTTTTGAGGTACAAAAACATTTTC
>PVHY01012995.1:0-42677 GCA_004024945.1 Uropsilus gracilis | reverse complement strand
AAAAGGACAACAATAACACTTCCAAAACTCAATGTCTCCCTGCCCCCACACACGCACTTTTTGGGTTTCATGATCTCCAAAAGTGACATAACTATTCTTCCAGTGACTCAGGCCACTAAGGCTGGAGGTGAGAGCATAGAACTGCCTCCAGCGAGCAGAAGATGTTAGAAAGACTGGACCTTCAGGTAACTAGTCAGTCAGTATAACAAAAGAAAACATGCTGCTTTGTTTCTGTCATCATTAAGAAACTAAACCCTGGCTCCACTGAATTGCTCCAGCTTCACACACATCCTTCTTTCCCTGAAATGACCCTTCTGCTCACTCCAAGGTGGAGATCTCCCAGCCACACCCATCTGAGCGCTGCTAGTGCACCTTTGTCACCAAGACACCAGGCTTGTACCATGTCTCTCCAGTGCATCCCACATGTCATCCTCAGGGACTTCCACTGACACTAGGACCACCTTGTTCACTCAGACCATGAGTGTCCTACCATTAGAGGGGGTAAAAAGCAACTGTCATTTCCTTCTACAATATTTAAAGTCTGTGACAACTCAAACCTTAGAACAGGACCCTGCAAACTCTTTTCTGTAAAGGGCCAGAGAATAAATATTTAGGAATAAAAGTTGAAACTGAGTGATGCCTATATTACATGACCCATGTGCAGTGCTGGGGTACGCAGTTATGCTCTGGGAGTCCATCCAACTCTGCCAACAGTGTAAGAGAAGCCTGACAGCACCACACAGGGTGTGTGTGTGCCAATAAATTTGTATTTTTATGGACACTGAAATCTGAATTTCTTAAAGTTTTCAAGTTTTACAAAAAATTCTTTTGATTCTTTCCCTCAACATTTAGAAAGGTAAGAGGTATGCTGAGCTCACAGGCCATACAAAAATGGGGGGTGAGCAGGAGTGGGTCAAGCCCTGCCTTAGGCAACCATAATCCTGTGTCTGTCACAGGTCATCTTTGTATCCTACACATGCCTTATGTAGCCACATCCATGCACAAGGCACTGGTGTTATGTAAACACTGTTATTTCCAGATTTTTCTCCTATGCTACACTCAGGGGCTCTTCAAGGTCTGCAATGCCCACAATGTCTTACTCTTGTCCCCAGCATGCACCTTCTCCAGGGTGCACTCACACCACAGAACAGTAATTTAATTCCCTTCTCCCTTTAAATTCCAAACCAGTCACTACCTACAATCACTTTTGTCCCCATGTCTCCCTTCCTTGTCACCCCACCAAGGTCTAAGCCACCAGCATCTCTTACCTGGGAGGCTACAACGACTGTCTATACGGCATCCCACTTCTCCACCAATCCATTCTTCACACAGAAAATAGGCCCTTTTCTTTTCTGAAATGTTTCAAGTATAGAGGAAACAAAAAAATGAGATCATGAACATCCACCTACTGTTGTCAAGTCACAATGTATGATCTCTTTATATGGAAGGCCCTCTGGGTTCCTCAGTCCTGTTCTGCTTCCTCTCAGGAAGGAATCACCGTCCTGAAGTTGGTCTAGGTTAGCAGTTCTCAAAACTGTGACCCCTGGACCTGCAGCAACAATTTCACCTGGGGACTTGTGAGAAATGTAAATTCTCCAGTTCACAACTGATTCAGACACTCTGAGAGGGAGGCCCAGAAAGGTGTGTTTGACAAGTCTTCCAGGTGATCTAGATGCATGCATAAGTTTGAGAACTACTGATGTACATACCGCCCATACATGCTTCCGATTTTCACCATGTATGTGCCAGTATATAGCACAGAATGTGTTTGTCTTTTAAGTTTTCTATAAGCAGACTTGCAAAATATCCCTTTGCACCTTGCTCTTTTAGAGGCTAAACATGCTTTTTTAGAGGCATAAACCATTTTGTGGTTTATGCATGCAAGAAACTCTAGCCCACTATTTTTAATTGTTTGCACAAGTAAACAATGAGTTTCGTACACACCTCCTCCTGCTTGTCTGAAGTTTCTCTCTGGTAATATTTTATACCCCGGAAAAAAAACCAAAACAACGGATTAGGTCAATATAGGACAAGAAACATTACTGTAAGTATTCCGGACGTACGCTTTACGGTTCCATAGTAAAGGTAAATGATGGAGACAAGACTAAATAAAAGACCAAATCAAATAACTAAGGCCTGCTTTCTAAAGGAGCAACATACGGTTACTCCCATGCCTGGCACAGCACACAGAGACAGTGCTGGCACCAAAGTATCACGGGTAGAATCAGCGCCCGGAAAGAGCTGAAGCCCGTGACAGGGAGAGTCGCGCAGTTGGGGCGCGGAGCTGGCCCGCGGGAGGACGGCCAGGGGAGGACAGCCGCGGGACGGCAGCCGCTGTCCGCTCAACAGGGCCTCGGGTTCGTCCGTGCGCCGGGACAGCCCGGGCTCGGGTTTGGGCGATGACCGGCTGGGCCAGGGCGTACCCCGCAGCAGATCGAAGGCCTTTCTGCACCCGTCCACCCCGCAGCGTCTGGCCCTGCCGTCTCGGCGAGCCCACCGACCCGACCCTCGCCCGCCTGTTCGGCCAGCCTACCTGCAGCCTCAGCCCGGCCCGGCCTCCTGCGCCGGCGCGGCCGGAAATAAGGCCCCTAGCGCGAACGCGAGCGCGAGGCTGCCCCCTGGTGTTCGCCTCCCGCCGCGCACCCAGAGCCCGACAAGGAGTTTGCGCCTTCCCGCTTCCTGGCGAAGTGTTCGCGCCAGTCTCCCTCTCTGCCCTCTTTTGTCGGACCGTGTGAGCACTTCAGCGTGTAGACATTTCCGCTGCTTTAGAATGGATCCCAGTCTGGAACGGGCGGTGGGGAGGAGCTTTAAGACTTAGACCCTTCAAAAAGCTCCTAGTCATTGCAAAGCAGAGGAAATGCTGAAGAAGCGTCTGAGATAGTGCTAGAAATCTTCAGGGAAATTGTGGGAAATACAGGCTGTCGGCTCCATCCCAAAGCTGGGATGGAGTCCAGCAGGCTGTCCTTTCTCAAGGCCTCCGGGCTTTGCACCAGCCACTGAAGGGTAGAACCACTCTCTAGCAGAAGGGAAACTGAGGGGCATAGCCCAGAAGTGGAAAGTTGAGTTTCCCCAGCTGGCAGTTAAGAAATCCGAGCAAGTCCCCAAGGAAAAGGGAATGGAAGCTGCTCAACAGGACGCCAACATAAACAGGCATTTGTATCTGTTGGAAAATGAGGGGGTGGGAAATCTGATTTAGGATTATATTATCATTTTAGGGAAATCAGAAGGGTTCTCTTCTTCCACATTGATCCATTTTTCCAAGTTCAAGGGAATAATATAGTTTTAAAATTTAGCCATTACAGTGAATCTACACAGTGAAAATTAAAATAACCAGCAGTTACTTGCTTGCAATATTTGCAAATAGCCAAAAGAATGGCAATACTTTCCCGTATATGATTTAGGAAAAGGCTCACATCTCTCCAGCTGTTACCTCCCACTCCTACCCTCTAAGCATCCACAGTCCTTCAGTATAGACCACTGAGTCCTTTCCTTGTACTCTCACCACACACCTCCACTCCCCTCTTCAAGTATCCTCAACTCTACTGTCATACTTCTGGTGATTATTTTGTTTAGTTTCGTTAGTTCCTTTGTGTTTTTTTTTTATTATTATTTTCTGAATATGTCACATGAGTGAGATCATCTTGAATTTGTCTTTCTCCTTCTGACTTCTTTCACTTAGAATAATCCTCTCCAGGTGGAGGAGGTAAGGGGCAGATGGTTGTCTTGGAGCAGTTCTCTGTCAAAAAAAAAAAATGGATGTTTGTCCTTGATGCTACTAACAACCTCAGAGGGACAGAGAATTCTTGTTGTAGATGTAACACAATTTTCAGCGACCTGAGGTTTAGCATTTATTCCCTTTCTCTCCTGGCTCCTTCTCACATTCTTCTCCCAGGTATATCACAGTGCTCCTGTCAATCAGAGAGCTACTTCTAGGGTGTTATGCCTGCCAGCTCTCTTGGTGACCACTTTTAATAACTTCTTTGTAAAAAGACATCGTCTGTTCTCAAGGTTCTGAGTTTGATTTTATGGACAAAGAGCAAAACTTGGTTGGTTGCTTATACAGTGTTTTCATCCTGCAAGAAATAATCCTTTTCATCTCCATCTATGTTGTTGCAAATGGCAAGAGGTCATCTTTTGCACAGCAGTAAGCCATTGTGATCATACTGCACATCGTTTTTCTTTATGCAGGTAGTAGCTATTGATAATTGAATCTGAAGTTTGTTGTTATTATGAATTAATGAAGCAAAACCCCATTACATGTCAACAAAGATGACATGAATTTAACTTTCCAAGTTAAAAAACAAACATGTCATTTTAAAAACACTTTTGCAGATCTCATTCCAACTTAATAGAAGACATCTAGATCCTGACACTCGCTTCATCACTGTTGCAACAGTGTTTTGCTCGAAAATATATGAAGACTCATATACAGTTGGAGAATTTTAGTAGTACTAAGTTTTGAACTTTGATACTACACCAATATTTGACGTGATAGGTTCTAAAAGTTTAAATGCAGTATCAAATCTACAACCTTTTCAATGAACTTGCTGTACTGTTACATCCTGAAATCTGAACAGGTTATTTACCCATAGATACTGTTGTATCACCCTAGATTAGCCACCTGGAAAATACTGATTTGCAGATATGCCTTGGAATCTCAAAATTTCACTTGAAGCATCAAGTTTATCGTTGACAACAGCTGCTTTCCTTCATGTGACAAACTATTTGTTTTTGAGAAAATGTCATCCAAGTATGAATAACCAGTTTATCAGCTGTTTGTTTAAATAATAAATACATTCCATGAAGTGCAGTCTATTCTGCCCAAGACTTTTATAGTGACTACACAGTGCTTTCTTCAAGTAGACCAAAAAGATATGCTTTATGTATACTTTTGTTCAGTCATACAAGATATTAAGACAGATCCAGTGTGGTGAATAAAGTATGTAACTGATAATTAAGGATTATCAGGGACATATGTCAGTGAATGCATGGCAAGAAATACCAATGCCTTGTTTTGTGCAGTTTTCCACCAAGACTGTGATAGCACAGTGACAGTAATATTAGACAAATAGTTTTAAACTGGCAGATCCCTCCAAAGACACTCTGAATTGCTGGCCCAACAAAAGCAGTGTGTTGCTGAGCCTGTATCCAGGTATCCATTAGAAGATGGCCCTCATTGTGATTAGACTAAAATCTTTACTCCTCTGCACACTAGGCAAACGTCTGATAAATGAATTGTCACCTAAACTTCAGGCAGAAAATTCTAAGTGGCTAGGTTAAAACAAATGTTTCCTTATATTTCTGTCAATTAGTAAACATTCTTTGTGCTTTTTGGTGTGTTAGTTTTGCTGAGTCAGCAGTCCTGAACCCAATCCTGAATTTTGGGACTCATGAGCTTATTTCTGAGGATAAATGCTATCCTATGAAAATTTCTCTATATAGTTTTTGTTCCTTACGGACTTTAAAATTGTCTACACAGAGAGGATGGAACTTTATGGAAATTTTGAATACAAAAAATCAAAGATTGCTGGAATATATTAAACAACAAACATGTAGAATGTTAAAAATACCCCCAAAGTACTTTTGGTTCAGAAATATTAAAATATTGTTATTTTCTAAATTCTTCAGATGACTATAATGTTAGTTGTAGTATGGTGCTTTGAACATTATTGATAAAAGGATATTTAACTACATGCAGGTACAGTTACTAACTTCTCAACCCTTCAACTCCTACCACATCTTCCTGATATAGACGCTGGGAAGCTATGAACTATACTTTCCACATTCTTTTTCATCTAGGTTCTAACAAGATGGTTTAATTGCATCTGGTCTGGGGCAGCTTTACGTAGAAAGGGGAGCAGGTGAGCTCACAAGGATCATGTCAGAGGTAGATAGCCCTGAAACTGGCAGCCAGCACTCTTGGGTTACCCTTCAGCGGTTTTCCTGATCCTTGCACAGGCAACAGCTTGTAGTCCTATAGTGTGGTTTTGGGATTTGGAAGATCAGGCAATTTTCGGTGAAGTATATAAATATACAGACAGGATAAATGGATAGATAACTTAATAATTTTGGTAGGTTTAAACAATTAAAAAATTTTGTTTTCAAAGCACAAGTCTATTAGGAAAAAGAAAGAAAAAGAGAGGCACCTGTATAGTCACAGGTGGACAGGAGAGCTTGGCTGAAAATGTTAGGTGCATTTTGTTGCTTGTCATCAAGAACTGACCAATTTTATTTTAATACTTCCTTTGAATAATCAGGTTTCTGGTTTCTACAATGCTATAGCCATGTTTTCTTCCTTGATTGCTTTTCTAGGCTGAGGTAATACCCCTTGTTTATAGTTAAATGCTATTTATTTAAAAAGAAAAAAAAACTGCTCTGGCACTGTTTTAGGATATAATTTTATTACAAACCATTCTTTTGGCATTAGTCAGTTACGGTGACAGCAAGAGACTGAGTGCGGCTGGGCAGCTCTAATGTAACTACTGCGTTCCCCACTTCCTGGACCAAAATTTAAGTTACCTCCCATCCAAGTTAATCCAAGTTACCCACAACCATTTATTGCTGCAAATCCTGACACATGTATCATAGGAAGATGATACTAAGGGTTAGAGTAAATGTTGGTGAGACTACAAAAGTTCCTTTTATGGTATTTTGTTTTTTTTCCTCCCACACGCCACCCCCCCCCCTCCAATAACCTTGCTTTAAAAGAATCAAATTATTTAGAACTAGTCTGAATAGCAGCAGCACCCAAGGAGCATCACACTTAGTTCTTGTTAAAAAGCAGTACCTGTGTAATGCGTGTTTTACATCACAGGCAAAGGGAATGATCACTCTAGTTTTAAACTCCTGCATTAGAGTCTCTTAAAAAAATAAGAGCATTCCACCAAGTTCTTCTAGAAGATGTTATTGCTGTACATTTGTTGGTGGGTCACTTTCTGTGCTGTGTTTGCTTTGAAGGGATCTTCCAATATATCTCCAATACTCCTTTCTTATAGTGTCCTTTTCTTTAGCTAGAATTTCACATAACTGAAAATGAAAAAAATTCATTAAAGAAAACGTGTAATTCAAAATCTAGATAAAGTACATTGAAGTCAAATATACTTTAACTTAGAACATGTTCAAATGAGACACACCACTAAAGCTACACACTGTGTTGACTAGGGACACCGGTGTTACCCTCAATAGAGGCAGGACCCTGGAGTGGATTCTGTAGCTGAGCTGAAAAGGGGTATGAATATTAAGTGGCACCAGGTAGATCCAATTCTGATACCAAAAAGAAAAGTACCAAATCCCCCCAGCTTACCTCTAATGCTTTATTGAGAATATCTTCCTTGTTGTCACATTGGTTTTCTAGCATATCTTCGTAGATATCCACAAGAAAGGCAATTAAGTATGGGGAACTGTGACTTGGTTGTAAATCAAGTAGTTGACTTAAAAGATTGGGATATTTAGAAAGACCAAGATCCTGCAAAATCCTAAGAAACAAAAATTACCAATTTTGTGGAGAACAAAAACAGATCAAAAGTAAAAATGATACTTGTTAACATAAACAAAAAAGATTTATTTTGAATAAATCAGGTTGAAATGAAATCTTCAAATTATATGTGACCATTATCACAAATACTTAAGAGTTGAGTAAAATTAACTAAAAATAAAAAATTTACAAATACTCACTTGTAACTTAAATTGCATACCACATAAAACTTAAAGCAGAAAATTAATAGAAAATAATTCTTAAATTGAAGAGAAGAGAAAAAAACAGGAGACACGTTCCTGTTTCTTCTTGAATGAGTCTCTGTTCCTTTAGCTCTCCAGAGTATGCATCCCAAGCCCTAATACATCTCCGTGAGCCTGGGCTCTGTACTTGATTGTCTTGGAGTAGCTGAACTTTGACAAGGAGCCTAATTATGCAAGTGAGTGTCCAGGTAAGTGAAACTTCTCTCATTTAAAGAGACTTGTAATAGGAGATCTCTAGTTATGAAACCCGAATAATCTGCCATGTATTTGGCAACCTGCTGGTAAAAGATATCTTACCCTACTATGTTGCTGAACTGAACAGAAAATAAGTGTATGTATGCTTTTCTTTTACATAAAAACTACAGGATTTATAGTCATAATTAAAACTGTATGCATGGACTATTCTAAAAATTGTCTTGGTATGTGTGTGGGTGAACAGAAGGGTAGAGGGCACTGTTCTTGTGTTTTACCACAACACAGAAACACTTCTGCTCTTTGAGCCAGAAAAATTGAAAAATTTCTCAGTATCCTTTCAGATTCTGATTATTATTACTAGTAAATTATGTGATTCCCAACCAGATCCCTTAACTAAGATGACTACATGTAACTGACATCCAATTATATATTTGGTCGAAAGAGTAAGTCACAGACTAAGGTTCTAGTAATCTTGGTTTTGTTGCAGTTTTGTTACAATAGTGATATTATATTCTGATTATGGAATATACTCCACGCTACATCATAATAGCAGACTATTTCTTATGCAAAACAAGAAAAAACAACTCTTACCCTTTCAAATAGTTCCATGCACTTTCATTATGTGGTACTAATTTGATCATTTCCAGAGTGTATCTGTAAGAAAAAGACCACAAGGAGATCTTAATATTTTAAAGGAACAGTGCAAAAATTAGAAATGCTGTAATTAAAATAGTACAGCTTGGACATATGTTTTCAATCTGCTCTCTTAGTGGACTTTGGTACCTGCTAGGTCATGTCTAAATCAGATAAGCCCTCAAGGCTGCAGCTGTCAGTTCTTACACAGTTCCTTCCTCCGGTATAACTGTAGCCAACTGATTAAGCTAATCTACAGGTTCAATTCACAACAGGAAAATAAATTAATGCCAATTAATGTAAATTAATTTAAATTAAATTAAATTCACACTCCTTTGTTAAAACAAGCTTCTTTTCATTGGAGCCTTGGGAAAAGTCTAAGATCTACTTATGCCCAACAAACCCTTAGTTACTGAAAAAAGAATTACATAATCTTGAAAACTCCAATAAACAGCATGGTAATTATATAAAGGGAAAAAAAACTAAACAAACAAGGCATGTATATATTTCTAGTAATTCTAAAATAAAATTACTAGTAAATTATATGATCCCTTAACTAAATTATTACATGTAATTCACATCCAAGTATAACATACCCCTGGAAGTTACAGAATTGTTTCACTATAAATTTCACCAAATAATTCACAGACGAAAGTCCTAGTAATCTTGGTTTTGTTGCAGTGCTTTATATTGTATTTTTAGTAACAAACTCATTTAGCATCATGAAAAGGCTTTCCCCCAACTACTTTTACATGACCTAATGTTTTAGATACTTTAGCACCATGTCCCTGCAGGTCTTAAATACAATCCTTATAGAAGATGCTTCATTTTGGCGAGACTTAGAAAATTTTATACATAATGTGCATGAAAGCATTTTCAGTTTTAATGGTTGAGACATAAATTTTGAAGTAAGACTCCTAAGTTTCAAATCCTAGTCCATTTGTCATTTTCTATGTGCTCTAGGCATATTATAGAACTACTTTGAACCTCAAGTTCTTGTCAGGTTTAACACAGCACTGTGGTAAGAATTAAATAAAAATTTCTGACAGAGTAAATGCCTGCTAAATGGCAACTATTATTAACAGTACTAGTGGACTATGTACTCACATGACCATATGGCCATGAACTATCTAAGTAAAGAAAAGCAATGTGCACAATATGATTACTTTGGTAATCATATTTGCAAATGCCTAAGGTTTGGAAGAATTCACACTAATTGCAGAATGAGATATACAGACAGAGTAAGATGTTTTGATGTTTTACTTAACACAATTCAACAAAACATCCCCCTACAAGAAGACCATATTACCTTTACAATAAAATGGGAAAACCACAGAAAATAATTATCTACATCTACCTATATTAGAATGAAAAAAAAAATTAACAAGCTATATAGTTCTAGATAACTAGTTACAATTAGTATTTAAATTTTTTTTTAACTATCTTAGGGTATGAAGACTTTTTAACTATGGAAAATTCTTTTTAGATTCTTGGCTGATTATTTTTGTTCCTAATTAATAACAGGCAGTCAGTGATCTTTCTCTGAAGTTTAAGAAAGAGATTGCATTCTCCAAATCCCTGATAAGTCAATCCCCTGCCCCCCCAGAGTCACTTAATACAAACACTAGTCATAATTCACTCAGAATAATGGTAGTTTTAATAAAATGTGGCAAACTTTAGGAGTCATCAGAAACTACATTTTGGGAATTTAGGAGACTATATTCTATGCCCCCCCATCCCACCCCTTCACTTTCTAGAAGCCAGGCCCAGTGCTCAGTGCATTATCTAGAAAGGTATTTTTAAGAGATCAATAATTATTTTTTAATAGGCTGATTTCATAAGTATACATAGTTGTGTGTTAATTTCAATGAAAGCCAACTATAAAAAAAGCTCATTTGTTTCACAGGTGACTCTTAATTTATCTCCACACAACTGACATATCTCTACCTTTAATTTCATGCATTTCTATTTCATGTTTTGATAAAGACCCAAATTTTGGCTTTCCTATTAATTGAAATGCTTTTGTATTTAGGTACTTGGAAAGAAGGAAAACACACCTCATAGTCTAGAAAAACTGTCCAGGCCAACTTTAGCATAATGCTTTGGGTTGATAGTATTAAGTAATATTCATAATAATATTGTCATTCTAATGCATTTGAGACTTTTAAAAACAATTATACTTTATATATAACTTTGGGTATCAGTCTGCCAAGATAACATCATAGTTATTTCTTGCCATGACTGAAACTGTCTGGTCTTGTACCTATACCCTACTAAAAGGGATTATTGTCAATGAGTTAGGAATGCTGCTAAACATTTTACAATGTGAAGGACAGCCTCATACAACAAAGAACTACCTGGCCCCAAACCCTCTCTAAAGTGGGCACTATTATCTAAAATGCAAGAGAATTTAATGAGATATTTTTAAAGTAATGCTTCTGGACACAATGAAATCTCATTTTATGTCAACTGCTAGTAGCAACAGTATTTCAAGAAACCTAAGACATTACAAATTGAGATTATTTGTGTTTCTCATTTTCTGTTTCACCAGTTTTTTGTCTTGTTAAGTTCCATGAGTATAGGACCAGGGCAATTGTGATCTTTGCTTCATTCCCAGTCGGCACAAATATTCACTTTATGGGGGGACAACTGGAGGAAAATACTAACTGTACTTCTCTCTCCAATATAACACGATCATTGTAGCCAGTGGTGTTAGAAATTACAAAGTATCTTTGGTTCCAGACAGAGTTATTTCTCACATCTTCTTTGAGAAGTTGGTCTACATATTGTAGCTCATTATCCCACAGTTTAAATTCCTAAAAGAAAACAAAAACAAAAACAAAACCTCAAACTAGAAAAGTTCCATTATTTATAAACAGTCAAACTTCACAAAGCTAAGTAGGTAGAATTGAAGACATGATATTTTTCACATATTTGAAGGAAAGTGATAGTTGCAGGTCAAGGAAATGTAGAGGGGAAAATTATTTAAGAAAAGGGAATGGTCATGATAAAGGTGAAAATTAAGAAGAGAGAGCACCCAGGTAGTTTGTAATTCAGTATCATCTCCTTAAGAAACAACTCAGATACCAAAAGGGATGTTCACATTATTGACCCAAGATTATTCTAAAGAACTAAATCAAAAGCAAAAAGTAATGTCTACCTAAATGTTTATGTGCTGTTCAAGGTGAAAATTTAAAAGTAAAACCCCAACTCAACAAAAGAGAATGAGTACTTATAGATCTATACTAATGAGTACTAATAGATCTATTAATTTATTTCGATAATATTAACACATTTTAAGGAAAAGGGAAATTTTAAAAAGCACATATGATAAGATTATATTAAAATACATGTACAGAAATATACATAAGTGGTCTGAGATACAAATTTTTATATTATAAAGCTGTTTTAATACAAAGTTTATGGAAAGAAGAGAATAAAAGAATTTGAAAAAGGAGAAGAATGGTCAAGACTTAGAAATGCGGCAAAAGTTGGGGACATTAAATATGAAAATATAAATGGTGCTGTATTTCTTACTTGATAAGCAAAGTAGAATTTCATTAAAAATAGAAATAGCAAATACTTTTAGACAATGTATCCTTTCCATCAAGTTTCAGAAAGTTTACATTTTTAAGTAAAAACATTTTTGTGAATTGTTGCTAGTATAATAAAAAGTGCAAAAAGTAGCAGTCACTGGAAAGAACTCACAGTAAACAACACTAGAATTGTTTTCTAGAATAAATAGAATGTCCAGAGTGGGAGTTACAACTATTTTCTTCTACTCAGGGTTTAGCATAAAATTTAAAAAGTGGGTAGAAAATACTTGATAGTTACTGTAAAATCGTATTCCAAAGTTTATGTCTGCAAAAACCTTAGAATGTAATTTGGCTTAAAATAAGTTGCATTAAATTTACTACTACTTGTTCTACTCAATTTGGTAACAAATATTAGATATGAAATAATTCAACCTAAACATATTTAAAAGTTACTATTATTCTTCCTTTACATGAAGTAACTCACAAACATATCCAAAGAAATTACAAAAGTTAAGCAACATGAAGATGTCAGGTTTTAATTAAGTTTCTTAATAATTTTCTCAGAATAATCGTATAGAATGTACATTGTATAGAATGACCTATATCTGTGTTTTTGTTTAGTAGAAAACTTATATTTTAATAGCAAGTTATTTAATTCAGTTAAAAAAATAAAAATCTGAAAAAAATAAAATAAAATTCTGAAAAAAAAAAAAACCCTTGTAAAAAGAGGCAATACCTGAATAACCCACTGTCGATGTTGCCAGGCATGGTAATTCTTTGCGTCCTGATTAAGAATATCAGCAATAAACTCAAGCTCCTGAGATGGATCTTTTAGCCATTCCACTAAAACCCGCCTATGATGCCTAAAGCCAGGGGAAAAGAGATATATTTTATGTTAATTGACCCAAGAAGTATCAGCTACCTGTGTCATACAAGGGGATGTTAAGGGAGCTCAAGAAACTTTAATCACAAGCTCTACTTGAGAGAAATGATAACATAAAAGCAACAATAAGAACTAGAGGAACTAGGGGGGAACCAGCTGGAGTGGCCAGGGAGGGGAGGTGGTGGGTGACCCCTGGGGATTACAATGGTGTGAAACATATGGATATATAAATAATTTTTTTTAAAAAAAAAGATTAACAAATTCAGAATACTGAGTAAGAGTTGAGAACCACATAATAGTGGTTTGTATATGAAATTACAGGTACTTAGGGCTTAAAGATTTATCTCAAACTAAATTGGAAAGCATATAATCTTCTGAAAATCACAAAATTCTGTCAAATAATTCTGAAATATTCCCAGATGACATGATGAGATTATAGGAAACAGGATATGACTTTATCCAGCACACACACTACTCTGGTTATAAACAGGCTATCAGTTTTCCTTACATGCAGTGTTACCAGACAAGCAACTGGCTTATTCCACCAGTTAATGGGCAGAACTGAGTTTACTTTCACTCTGGCAAGTAACTATGACAAGTGTCAAGTCTGTAAAAAGAGGGCTTTCTGTAGTCAGAAAACACTTCTTAGGAGTTTTCAACTGGGTTCTAATTCTATAAATTTTCTTGGTTGAAACATTTGTAAAATTCTGTTAGTGGAAGTGTGCTAAAACTCATTGTAGTGATGGGTGCACATATCTGTAAATATATTAAACAACTGAACTGTTTAACTGGGTGAATAACATGGTATGTGAACTGTATCTCAATAAATTGGTTTTTTAAAAAATTACTAGCATTGGCCGGGCATGGTGGCACCTGTAGGCAGCAGCCTAGAAAGTCATGGCAGGAACCAGGGATCGCGGGTTGAGTCCCGTTCGGGGCAACATAACAAGACCTAGTTCCAAAAAAATAGGTGGGCAAGGTGGCGCGCACCTGTAATCCCAGCTACCTGGGAAGATGAGGTTGGGGATTGTTTGAGTCCGTGGTACCCCGGGCAACGTGAGCCTGCGGTTCCACAGGCTATTAAAAACAAATAGTGAGACCTAGTCTCAAAAAAATAAAATTACTAGCATTGACTGTACTAAAAGTGAATTAACATTTAATGAATGACCTATTTTACATGCACAGAAAATTTAAAAACCCTTTTGCAGACTATTAAGAAAAGTCAAGGTAGTATATCAAGAAGATTCTTGAGGGAAAGCTTTCAAATTAATTTCAGAAATCTTCCAAGTAAGTGAACGCTGACAATATTTTATATTTCCATGGCCGGGCATGGTGGCGCATGCTTGTAAGCGACAGTTTATAGTCACGACAGGGTTTGGGGATCATGGTTCGAGTCCTGCCCGGGGCAACACAGCTAGACCTAGTCCCAAAAAATAGCTGGGTGTGGTGGTGCGCACCTATAATCCTACTACCTGGGAAGCTGAGGCTAGGGTCTGCTTGAGTCTGTGGTACCCCAGGCAACGAGAGCCTGTGGTTCCATGGGCAAAAATAGCAAGACCTAGTCTCAAAAAAAAAATTTTTTTTTTATTGGAAAATTCTTAGGAAAAACTTAGGAATAGGTCCTCTGGTGGTCAAACTGACTTCTTAGAGAAAAGCACTAAAGTCCTTTCTGTTGTACACTTACATATCTTATAGTGTAAGCTTTCATAGTGAAAATAAAAAAAAAGTAATCAATTACTCAGACACTCAACTGTTGTTCATATTTAGGTGTGTTCGTTCTTCTAAGACTGACCTATATTTTGTTCCCTTCCCAAGCAAGTTTTAACCCCCACTTTTCTCCAGATGCTCAATCTGCTTTTTCATTAATCTTCCCTCACCAGAACACTTCACTTTGGAAACACAAAGATCATAACAACACTGCCCTAACTGGCTGCTTGCTATGTTTTCTTTCCTCAACAGCCAAGTTTCATCTCCCACAAATGATGCAACCCACTGCCATCTGGATTCTTTCCTCTTCCTACTTCTCTTCTGCCCACCATCACCCATCCCACCCCTGTGGGAGGACTGCTTATATCACTCACTAACAACCACCTAGTTAACAAATCCACAGATTATTTTTTACCAGTATTTTACCTTCACCTCTGATTCTCCCTGAGCATCCTCACACACAGCTATGATTTCAACCCTAGATGCATCTTTAAGCACTTCCTGAATAGCTTTACATTGCTTATCCACAAGCACATCACACTCCACTTGTCCAATATCAAACTCCAATATCAATGTCCAATACCAAACCATCTTCTCCAGAAATGTGCAGTTTTGTTCCCCAAGGCCCAACTAATTGGCAGCACCATTCATCAGTGTCAAACTTCCTTCCAACATTCCCCCACATATAAACTTTGAAACCTACTGCTGCTGTCTCTAAAACCTCTCAAAAACTTACCCTTATCTCTCTTATACCCTTAGAGAGTATAAGGGTATACTTATTACACTAATTTACACTGCAGTAATGGTCTCACAGTCTCTTGAACCTATATCAATCCACTCTGCACCCTGCTGCCAGCTTAACTTTATAAGACACAAATCTAATATGTGATCCTCTCAATTAAAAATTATCAATAATTTTCCATCGCCACTAAGATCAAATCCACACCTCTTAACAATATTCCTAAGATCCTTTATAATTATCCCATTATTCCCCAAATGTATTTGAATCAAATGGAGTTATATGCCATATTCTGAGTGCATCATGCTCTTTCATGCCTCTCTCCAAAATATTTTGTCACAGCAGTCTTCCCCCATCTGTGTTCTACTCCTCCACCTTACACAATCCCCATACTCTGTGAAATAGTCTATTATACTTTTTACAGAACTTTGTAAAATAACTGGCTTTATAGTTTACTTTCCTTATAGTTTCCATGTAGACTGAGTCTACTTCATCTTGTTTTCCGGCATCAGTGAAAAAATTTTTGAACAAACAAATAAATGAAATCAAGTACCAGAAAGTCATTTTATCCTACACTGAAAACATATTTCAGATTTAAAATTTTCAATTTCAATTTTCAATTTTTTTCTGACTCTAGCAGTAGTAAGCTGCTTATGGTAAAACTTTAAATTACAGTAACAGCTAACATTTGAGTATCAAGTATGGATCAGGTATCATTTCAAGCAATAAACATAAAATTATGATAATGATTCCCAAAATCTCATCGTCCTTGGCAAATATTATCAGCATAAATATTACAGCACACTTTTTTTCCTATTTTCCACTTACCAAACTTGATAATTTTTAGGTTGTTCCTCAATTATTGCAGTAATGTAGTTCATTTCCTCATGTAGATCCTTTTGAAGAGACTTTAAGAGAACTCTCCGAAAATGCCTACAACAAAAACAAAGCATTCAAAACCTCACTACACAACATAAATTGTCCTTTTATTATCAAATAAAGCTACAATGACAGACACCTTTTTGGGCAGGTATTCTACATAACCAATAGTTTAGCAATTTAGTTGTCCAATTTAGCTTATGGTTGTCCAAATTCACACAACTATCTGTTGATTAGAAGAATCAAGTATTTTGAAGCAAAAGTGATGAAAGGCAACAGATGGTAATATAGAAGAAAAGACAACTCAAAATTACTGTTTAGTGTTTGGTAATATGAGAATCAAAGACAGCTTTATCCCTATATGGTATAGGCTATTCTTTCTACATATAGTTAATCCTATTACAGACATTATCAAGACATTATTACAGACATTTATGTTTCAAACCACCACAAAAAAAGACTACTTATAAATGAGACAAGTTTCCCTTTAAACTTCTCCATAGGTGGAGTCAATCACTAAAGGAACTTTTCTGTAAAGACAATTAATTCTGTGCTATTTTTACTTCAAAAATTTCATCTCTCTATATATAGTAAGAGAGAAACAGTTCAAGAGTTACTTTAAAAGTTATCCTTTAAAGTGAAATGCTAAACAAATAAAAGGACAATTAAAACTAACAAACTATCAGTTGAACTGAAGCATAAAGTAAGGAAAGGTGGCAAAATCAGGGGAAGGATGGGCATAAGAGATTAAGATGATAGTTTACGGGTGACAGGGTGGTGGGAGAACCTCAGGGTGTACAATGATGTAAAAAACATACGTGTGCAATCAAATAAAAATATTAAAATATTAAAAAAATGCTAAATAGGAGAAACAATAGTGTATTTCTCTTATTATGTATATTTCATACAACATGTACATGCAAACAGCTTGGTTTACATGGTGAATGACTTTAAGTATACTACTTAAATTTTAAAAAATGCATTCTAAGTTGCTTTGTATTATACAGCCAGGAATTTCTAAAAATTAAGGAAAGATATACTAAAGACATAAAAAGATGGCATACCATACTAAGACTTTCAATTAAACAGGGTAAATTAAATAAGTTTATCCTCGCTCCCTAGAAATACCCCACTAATAAGAAATAGTGACATGAACCTGTAACAAAGAGGAATAAGGGACAAGAGGATAGCATTAGCAATTTGGAAAGGTGAACAAGATTACGAAAAATGGTAAGAGTTGTATCTCTACTAGAAAAGAAAACATCTTTTTAGATGTTTTCTACACATAAAAAGCAAACGGATATTGGTTTTCTTGGAGTCTCAATACTGAGGCTTTACTGGAGGAGTACTTAGCAGTCAAGAGCCCTCCCTCAACCCTGGGCAGAGATGCAGCATTTCCTAATCTGAGCAAGAGACAATGTGGCTTTATTCTCTGATAAAAAATTGGAACCAAAAAAGAAAAACCCACATCATGGAAGGCAAGGTGTGGAAATGATGGAAAAAAGTAATTTCAAACATTGATACACTCAACAATGACAGTCCTACTCCCCAATCTTTCCCTGCTTGACACTCCCCTTCCCTGAAACCGTTGCAGCCAAATGTACACTCCTCAAACAATAATCAGACAACTCCTCTTTGGAGAAGTGAAATAGCTAAGAGAAAAGACCTGGATATAGTGATGTGACGATTCACACAAAGCAGCATTGTCTCCACTCACCAAGCTCACAATGAAGCCCTCTTGTTGATAAGTCCTGCAACACTGAGAGCTTTCAATCAGGTTTTTCCCTGCCTCCAGTATGAAAAGGAGAGGCAAGCATTATCAATTATTTGAGGAATAATTCCACAAAAGAAAATGATCAAACAAACAAGAAAATGATAAAGATGAGGAAATATCTTAAAAATAAAGACAAAGAAATGAAAATAAGTAAAGGCTATTTAAAGGCCATTTAAGAGATACAACATGCAACTAACTATAAGGCACTCCAGAATGAGAAAACAAGAGAAAAGAGAGATTAAAAACTACAGAAAAACATAAAATGTTCCCAAACCTAAAGCATGATTACCCCGAGGAATGGTAGTCTTCTCAATATAGGTTAAAGTAGGAAAAGATTTAAAACTCTGAAGGAAAACAATTCCCAATATTGAATTCTATTACTAAAGTTGAGTGGAGACTTTTACATGTGTAAAATCTCGAATTGATTTTCTAAACATCCTTTTAGAAGTTTTCTTCCAGTCGGGTGTGGTGCCGTGCGCCTGTAGTCCAAGCACTGGGAGGCAAGAGGTCTAGGATCACTTGAGTTGATGGGTTTGAGACTACACTGGGCAACATAGGGAGAGAGACCTAGTCTCAAAAAAAAAAAAAAAAATTTTTTTTTTCTTCCACTCCAGGACATAGCCTGTAATATGAACAGGAAATCAAGAAAGAGAAAGCTGCTGGATTTAGGAAAGTAATATCATGTTTGGAAGAGGTGAAAACTAGATGTTCAGTTCCAAACTTGAAGAAGAAATAAAAAACAAAGTGAAAGATTGTACCTTGTGTGAAACAATAATGAGACTTTTACATATATCAGAGCCTGGCAAATGAGTTAGTTACTAGCACAAGAAAACTGTTAAAGGGCATGTACTATTCTATACACATACACTATACAGAGTTAACATATGTAGGTATACTGTGAGGGTTGGCATAACCTGATTATTGGCATAACTAAAAACTGTGATGGAAAAAAACAAAAAAATAAATCAATCTACTAACATACAAAAAAAAAAACAAAAAAAAAAACACAACTGTTATAGAGACTATGTAGTGGAGAAGGAACTATATCTTCCACAGAAGGAACAGATAATGTCTAAGATGGAAAAATAAAAACATGACAAACATAATTAATTAGACTACGGAGGATAATTGAGTTGTCAATCTGACAAAAATTAAATTTAGTAAGAAAAGAGAAAAGCCATCCAAACTAAATATGAGACATTTAAACAGGAAGTATTAACAATGTGTATTACTTACCACACTGTATAATTGGCTGCATTTAACTCAATCGCATCTCTGGTTAGTTTAAAGGCTCGTTCACTTCTTTCATCACGCTGTAGAACAGCCCGGAAATAATCATAAACATCTCTAACTGGAGACAGAGCATAAAATTGCATTAGGACGATTTTTCTTGTTTAAAACTAGCACTACAATATAAAATGTTGTTTTACTCTATGAGGAAAGACATTTATTATCACTTATAACAGTAAACAAAATTAAACAAAGTCAAATGGCTGCTTCCATAACAGTGCTGTAGAATCACAGCCACTGTCTATTTGCAACTGAGCTTAATGCTCCTGTGTATGTGTGCAGGGTTACGTCAGACTCCAGAGCTCCTAAAAACCTATGCAGCAAAGTAAAATCAAGAGTACATCTGTTCAGATGTATTCTCTGAACTGTTTTTAAATCATGTTTTATTTTGACTAGCTTTTTAATTGAAAAGGTAATATGGGATTGGGCATGGTGGCGCATGCCTATAAATGACAGCTTATGGAGTCGTGGCAGGGCTGTGGGGATCACGGTTCGAGTCCCACCCAGGGTAGCACAGTGAGACTTAGTCCCAAACAAATAGCTGGGTGTGGTGGCACGCGCCTGTAATCCTAGCTACCTGGGAAGCTGAGGCTGAGGAATGCTTGAGTCTGTGGTACCACAGGCAACAAGAGCCTGTGGTTCCATGGCAAAAATAGCAAGACCTAGTCTCAAAAAAAAAAAAAAAAAAAAAAAAAAAAAAAAAAAAAAAAAAAAAAAAAAAAAAAAAAAAAAAAAAAAAAAAAAAAAAAAAAAAAAAAAAAAAAAGAAAAAGAAAAAGAAAAAATAATATGCATAGCGGTAGAGACCTTAAAAACAGAACAAAAAAATACATACTAAATTTCCATTCCACTAAATTCTCATTCCTCCCCAGAAACAAGCACTACTGATAGATTTATGCATACATATTAGCAGACACATAACTCTATACTGTATACATATACAAATATATGTTTTAATTCCATCCTCCTTTGTTTTTTTTTGAGACTAGGTCTCACTATGAACCGCAGGCTCATGTTGCCCAGGGTACCACAGACTCAAGCAATCCCCAGCTTCAGCTTCCCAGGTAGCCGGGATTACAGGCGCACACCACCGCACCCAGCTATTGTTTTGGAACTAGATCTTGCTATGTATTAAAAAAAAAAGAGTTGATACAATACACCCCTAGTCCCAGCCATGCTCCATAAGATGACACTTACAGGCACGCGCCATCATACCCGGCTCCTCATTCTCCCATTTTTAAAAAATAAATGAGATTACATCATACTGCTGTTCTATACCTTGCTTTTTTTTTCCACTAGTGCAAATCTTTATATAAAATGACTTCATAACACTTATCAAAAATGAAAATTTACTTCTTAAACCAACAATTCTAGTAAGTTCTAGTAAGTTTCTAGTAAACCAACAGTTCTAGTAAGGTTTCTTAAAAATATACACTGATACATCTTCAAAGCAAGCAAGGAAATTTACTGCAGTATATGGATACATAAGAAAAAAAACAAAAATGTTGGAAATAACTAGAAATTTCCATTAGTAAAGAATGGGTTAAACGCACTTTGGTCATCCACACAGTGACATACTACGCAGCTAGTACTAAGGAGTATGCTGTTTATACAAATATGGAACAAATGATGAATATGCTAAGTGAAAAAATAAGGTGCAGAGTAGCATGCTGTTTATTTAGTTAAAATATATACTTATTTATGAATATACTAGTCTGAGGAAATGATTTGGAAAGAAGACAAAGTTTAACACATTTTTCAAATAGCTGCATGGCATTTCACTATACGGGTTATCTGACTTTGAATCAATGTTTAAATTACTTTCATTCTTTTGCTGATCTGAATATCACTGTATGCTTTTGCGCACAAATACAAACACAGTATATCTCTGGGATGAATTCCTACAAGTGGAATTACTAGATCAAGATTATACACATTGTGGCTCCTGAATGACACTGCCAAATAATCCTTTCAAATAAAGATCAATATGCATTCTCTCGGAGAAGTATCAAACACCTTTTCATATATTCCCACTTACATAGCATCAAAATTTCTTTGCCAATCTCTCAAGTAAAGAATTTCAGACCATTGTAAATAAACCTGTTTTATTTCATTTTCTACAACAGAAAATGCGACTTGGATTCACAACTGCCCTGTGTACCCCTTGTGCCCTTGTGTCCAACACAAGATAAACTCAAGTCTAGCTTGACACCAAAGGCCATGATGCTAATCACAATCAATTAGTAGATGCTATAACTGAAATGCCTTCATAACATAGTGCAGATTAGCGTAGAGAACAGATCATAACCCGAGATAGACTACTAACAAAAAATCCCTATACAAAAAGTATCCTAAAAACTGCCATGACTAAAAGTTTGTGTATATGATATTTTAATTAAGCATATAATTTTCCAGAACTGACAGTTTACAACCTTTTTATAGATCAATATGCATGAAAACATGTCAATAATACTCTTAATTTGCTCACCCTTTCTGCTACTATTGGCAACGTGGATTGTTTTCAAAGTTCTGTTTTATAAAAATTATTGCTTCATTTCAATTTTTACATATCTACCAATCACACATATATAAGTATATATATATATATATATATATAAACATGTAAGTATATTTTTTGTGAGTGCATAAGACAACTACCAGAAAGATTAAATAATGTAATGAGAATAAGAACTATTATAGATTTTTAGAACTTGAGACATAAAAAAGCATACCAACTTCTAAAATAATCCCTTTAAAAAGCTGAATTTAATTCACACCAGAGTAAATTTCAGAAACAACATAAGTGGCAACTGACTATGGAACAGTAGACGTAACTAGGTTTTCAAATAACTTTCAATTTATAATAAAATGTTTACTCTACATAGTGTATATATATATATAATTTTACATGCACACACATATTTATAGAAAATAAACACACTAGTACACATATACTGTATGAAACCAACACTGTCCAAATGTAATTTCAGGAGAGTAAGTAAAGGATCTACATCAAACGATAACTGGTTATTTTAGGATGGTGAGCCTCTTCTTCAACATCTTGAAAATTTCTACAATGAGCAGGTAGATTCCAAAAAATATTTTAAGTAAAAAAAACCCATGTTCTATGTAAACATGGTCAAAAATAGAAAATCTTACAAAATTTCCCCCATTTCAATGCCATTCTCCAAAGCACTGTATCTGTGAAGGGTACTATGGTTACTAGATCAATGTCTTTTCAGACACTTTCCTAAGCATATAAATGTGTATGTCCTTAGGTATAAGTATTATTCATACTGCTTTTTATTTTGGTTATTTTCCTCTTAAATGGTATGTTTTTTTGTGCTGGCATATACACATCGATATCACTATTTTTGCTACTCCATAAAGTGGACATGGTATAATTCACATGTCAAAGTTATTTTTTCTTATAGAACAGACTTTTACAAATGGAGATAAAACATTAAGTCTTAGGTTTATAGATTTCAAATGTATAGGATCATAAATGAATTTGGATTACATAAACAGAACTTGACATTCATTAACTTTCTATAGTTATCTGTATGAAAATATTCTTTTACTTAAAATTACAAATTCATTATTCTGTCAAATCTTCAAAGTTTCTATGTACCTTTTTTCACTAAACATTATTTCTGAGATCTGTCCATGATATGACAGATTGAGACCCTCTAAATGGATGTACAGTATTCAATTATATTGACAAGAACTCATTTTATTTATCCATTCTCTATAACATATAGAGGTGGTTTCCAACATTTTGCTTTTTCAAAAAAAGCTGCAAATTATAATAGCAACATATACAGTGAAGTCAATGTTTTATTTTTTATGTGTAATAATTCACTCATTTAATTACATAGGAGGGAAGAGAGCTAGATTAAATCGTTTATCCAAGGTTAGAGTCAGTAAAATAGTGAAGTCAGAATGTAGTCTGGCCTTTGAAATCTGTTGCTTAATCTTTTAGTGAATATCTCTGATCCCACATGCCAGAGAAAACTCAGAATGTATCATTAGAAGCAGCAATTCAAGGTTGTAAGATATCTGAACACCGTCAGTTTTACCAGACATACTTTCCAAAATTGCTAAATATATGAAAACTACCATCTAAAATGTATGGTTTTGTTCATACATTCGAATAATCAATTCATAAGACAGTTTTAGAATTTTGCTATTTAATTAATGGATGGAAAGTGGCATTACCATTTTAAATTGTGTATCTTTAATTCCAAATGATAACAGAATTTCCCTGTTTGATGGTCAATGGAATTTTCTCTTTTGTGAAGCAACTTTATCTATTTTTGATTGGTCTGCTTTTTTAACTTTTTTGTAGAACTTTCTTACAATGTTCTCAATAATAATCCTGTTATGTGGTACCTTCTCCTGTATTACTACTTGCCTTTCACTTGTTCATCATGTCTATTGGATATGTTTTAAATTTGCTCCTATGTAAGCAGTTGCTTCTAGTATGTTTACAGCTTTTAAAACTATTTCCTCTGTAATTTCTTTTCACTTAAGATATAAAATGAGGATATAATTCTGTTTATATCCAAATGTATAGTCAACTATGGCAAAACTTACTTGGTTAACCCATCTTTTTCAGATGGATATAACATGCCCCTTTTTTCATTTATTCTTTTTATTAAGTTATATATAAGCTATACTGATAATTTTTTTAGATTCCTTACTTATCTATTTCTGTACTGGTTCCATTTTCCTATTTGATAGGCAAACCTTTACATAATTATTCTTACCTTTAAAGATTTCTTAGCATCATTTCATAATCACATAAAAGCTTTTATAAAAGAAAGATCATTTAAAACAAAATCTTAATTGAAAGAAATACACATGCACATGTACACACAAAGCAGTAACACAAGCATTCCATTTTATTCATTTAACCTTTCCTAGAACAACTAACAATTAACATTTGCATGCCTTCAAGTTACAAAGCATTTCCACATTCATTATGAAAGAATGACACTTTGTCAAAAAAAAGAATCCACTCATTTTAGTATTAGAAATGTATTCCAACTGCTCCTCTAACACTGCACTGACAAAATATATTTCAAAGTGCTCATGTTTCATTAACCAAAGTATATTTTAAATATAACATTAACTCAATGATGAAGCATTTAACATGTAAATTAAATAAATCATACAGTATCTATTGTGTATCAAAATGTACATTCATTACTTATACTTAAAATATGTCATTCTTTGGACAAAATAAAACTTTAAATAATGAAATAAGTCACAAAAATAATATTCACATATTTTAAGTCACCTAGACAAAAATTTGTGATCCATCTTGCCTCATAGTTGTGAATCTCAACTCTGCTATTAAATCTGACTTATAGACTTTTCTTAATAAAAATTAACTTACATTTTTCACTATAAATGATCTGGACCACTGGATTGGGGCCATCATTCTGTGGCACTGGATCTATATCAGCCCATTCTGCTCTATCCCTGAAAAAACAAAACAGAACATCACTTTTCAATAATTCTATTCAAATACATGAGGAAAAAATGTATTTTTTTAAATGGCAATGATTAGGCTGGGCATGGTGGCGCATGCCTGTAAGCGACAATTTATGGAGTCGCGGCCGAATCTGGGGATCACGGTTCGAGTCCCACCGGGGGCAATACAGCGAGACCTAGTCCCCAAAAAATAGCTGGGGCGCTTATTGATTTAAATAAGCGCACCTGTAATCCTAGTGAGGCTGGGGATTGCTTGAGTCTGTGGTACCATGGGCAACATGAGCCTGCGGTTCCACATGTAAAAATAGTGAGTCCTAGTCTCAATAAATAAACAAACAGATGAATAGATAAATAAATAAATGGCAATGATTAAACTAATGCTAGTAACTTATCAATATCTGAATGTAATCATGTTTCAATATTTCATGACCAAGTTTTGCCATGTTACATATTAAACTTTTAAAGTGATATAAAACTAAAATGAACACTTCTCTAGCTAAAGTAAGTCATAAATTAAGTTTTCAAATTTAAAGCTTTTATATAAGTGAAAAATGGTTTTCAATTAGAAATCAATCTAGTTCATTGGTCTAATAAGACCCTTTATAGTTAGTATTAAACATTTTAAAATAATTTACTAGGAACTGACATTTTAAAACCAAAGTAAACACTATTGATTTAAATAAGTAAGTATTAATTTGCTATATACAAATGATAGTCTAGGTGGTCTGGACTACCAACTGGAATCTGGAATCTGACAACTGTCCAAGTGGGAATACTGGTTCTACAATCTACTAGGCTTTGTGACCTTGAGAAAGTTACTGAACCTCTACGGACCTCACTTTCTTCATTTAAAAAATGGAGATGATTACCAACCAACCTTAAATGGCTGCTTAGAAGATTAAATAACATGCTAAGTACTTAAAAAATACATAAAAGCATAATCAATATGCTACATATACTAATATATTATAGCACATAGTAGTATATATGCTATATTAGTATATATGTAGCATATTATTCATTATATTTATATATTATTCTATTCATATATTATTTATTATATATATTTATTATTTCTAATATTCATTATATTTATTATATTTATATATCATTACATATATATGTAGCATATTGATTAAGCTATTACACAATATACATATTAGTGTATATATATTGGTAAGTATATCAACACATTACTATATGCTTAACTATTAAGCTATATGTGTATAAGAGGACATAATTCATAAAGTATTCGACGATACTACTTATACAATGCTAAAATAACACTACAAAAAATAAATAACAGTACTGTGACAATAATGGCTGCCTTAAAAACATTATGGTATGAACTGCCCAGTGTGATCAGATTTATTTTAACCATTTATTTACTTATAGTCTTTTCCTTTCACCCACTTTTTAGTTTTCTATACAGATCAGCTACTGACAGCAGAGATTCTGTGGAAATCAGATAAAGGTGAAATCGTGTACACTATATAGGAGAAAGGGGAAAACAATCAGTTGAGATGTGAGACCTACAGCCTGGGGGGATTTCCATGAGAAAGGTAAGGCTACCTTACAGTCGTTGGGAAATCAGACAGACACAGTGAAAACTGAGTATTTTACAACTCAGAATGGAGGTTTGAGAGTTCACGGGCCATCACAACCAATTTAAATCAGTAAAATATTAACTCCAGTAACAAAATCTGGATGGTGATTTTCACTCATTCATAAAAGGCAAATAAGCCATCTAAAGGGTTTACATAGAACTACAGAAGGATAAAGTAAGACAGGACTTAATAGTCTGCAAGTTCAAAAGGGGCTGAGAATCAGCTTTAGCATCAGAAAGTAAAGGACTCAGGATGGGACAAAGTGCTGGCAAAGATGGGGCAAAAAGACAAGTAAGTTACTGTAATATTTACCACCACACAGCACTTGTATTTACGTACGTGACGGCAGGGGGAAGTGTAAGAAAGTTTAAGGAACAAATACGGTTTCGTTCTTAAGCCTAAACTCATTGCCTGGCTGATGTTAGGCACTAAAATACTAAGAGAAAATGTCCCAGTCTGTAAAGATGAACTACTAGCTCTCTATCTCAGCAGCACAAACTCATTCTTAAAGTGAGCAAAGCGTAGTAAAGCAATAAAATTTGATTTAAAACAAAAAAACCTGAATGATTCTGGATCTTATTTAAATAATTCCTGCCAAGGCTAAAACAACTCCACCTATACCTGACCTTATGGTAGCCCATCGGATTTATTAGCCGACTAGCGTTATGGGGTCATGGAAGAGGGCGGGAGATCTCCTTCATCAACTAAACAGCCCGAGAAACAGTGCTGCCCGGGGGTCCATAGTTCCTGCGCTGCTAAGGGTCCAGCCTCGTCTCTGCCCGTCGCTGACCGCGCTGGTTCCGGGAAGCAGCAACTCGCAAGGAATGCGAGGGCCCTTGGGGGTCCGGACCCGCAGAGCGCGCCCCGCGGACGGCGGGGCAGCGAGGCCGCAGAAACTTCTGCCAGACCCGCTCAGGCCAGAGATGCGGGGACACCGAAAGCCGCCCCAGAGCTCCCGCCTTCAAGGGAAGGGCCGCAGCCCCGCGGCCCTGCTGTGGGCGTTACCTGTACAGGACATAGGTGGGCGAGTCCAGACTCAGGAATCCGTCGTCCATTGGGGACGCCACCTCTCCGGCCTCGGCCATCTCTTCCTCCAGCAGCTGCTGGGACGGCGGGGGGTGCGGCTGGGGCGGGGGTGACTCCGGCTGACCCGGCTCGCTGCCCTGCGCAGCCCCCCCGACCCCCTCGGTAGCCGCCATCTCGCCTTGGTCCGCAGCGGAGGCCCCGCCCCTCCAGCGCCACGCCCCTCGCTCCCTGCCCCCACCAGCCACCCTCTTCCGGTTTTCTCGCTTTCCTACCATAGAGACGCCGGCCAGAGAGATCCAAGCTACGTTCGAACCCTACGCACGCTGCGTACGCGCTTCTGCACAGGCTGGTGAACGCCCCTCTCTCTCTCTCTCTTCGAGGAGCTTGGGATTTCCCTTTGATCATCTGCTTAGCCTTGGCTTTTCAGAAATGTTTGGGCCTTTGGATACTCGGACTCGTGCTGGTGTTGCCGGATTTCCTCAGTAGGGATGTTGGCTCCCCTTGTGGATCAGGGCAGCTGACCTGCAACTCAGTGCCCAGCTCCCTCTGGCCATCTCTAGGGAACTAACCCCCAGTGCTCTGCACTAATCTATGTTAAGGGCCTATGTTCTTGTACACTCTATAGCGCAGACTTTAAGGCATTCAGGTTTAGTTATCTTGAAATTAAAGTTCTAATTATAGAGTATATGTAATATGAAATGTAGCATTTATTGATCACCTATTACATGCTCAGAACTATAAATAACATCTGCAGTTATGGACTTAATATTATAGTGAAGCTGATATGATATGTAGGTGCATAGGACAGGCCCCTTCTTCCCCTCCTCTTGCCCCCATTGTCTCTTTAGTACATTTGAACTGAAGGCACTTGACAGTAGAGAAACTTTTTCTGATCAAAATCCTAAAACTTTTTCTCCCCTTATCTGCCTGAGATTGCCCTTCCAAAAGGAGCTCATTTTGTTCTAAATCCAGTGTCCGGGAATTTGAAGAGTGTAAGTGGACCTCACAGATTTTGTCAAACTGTACCTCCCACCTAGTCCTCTCAGGACTCTTTCATGGTTCCTAAAGATCATTTACTTTCCATCTGAAGCAGAAGAGTGAAGAGGGTAAGGGCTGGGAAGAAAAGGATGGTGGATAAATGCACTTAAAAAACTAGCTATAATGCATTAATAAACAGATGAACAAAAGCAGCATATATATATGTTAATAGGAATGATTTAATAGGGAAACACGGTGAGGAGGGTGGAAATCTCTGGAAATGTATACTTTAGAAGGCATCTTGTATAAATGAAGGACTTTGGGAACATGAAGTTATTACACATGCTCATATTTTGGACAATTCCTTTAAAACATAATCCCAGAATATGATATAAACATTTTACCATCATGTCACACACATCTAGATACCTGTTAAGGATGTATTTGTGGCTTTAAATTTGTAGGAGAGTTCTGTGTGGTATTTCTCTAGTATTTTTCTCACTGAAGTTCTGTACCTGATTTGTTGTTCATCACAATGAGTGCCTTGAGCAGGGATTAGAAAATGGGGAAGGAGCTTGACTTTAAAGTATGATCCTCACGCAGAAATCTTTTTGAATCCAGAATAATGGCAGCTGTGATCACTTGGTCATTCCACCACAGAGAAGTATGTGCTGGGTTAACCCTAAAACCTACTTTGTCAAATTTAGTTTGACAAGAGAAGTGATGCTGTGTAGCTCCTGACGTTCAGTCTCAGAAGCTATTAAGTTTTCCCCTGGATCTCTTGGAACTGTTCTGGAGGAAGTTAGCCACATATTTTTAGTCCATCTACCCTAAGACTCCCATTTGTGAAATTATCCAACCTAGTCATGTCTACAGGGTCTGGAAAGATCAGTGCCTGATCAGCGCTCAGGTGCTCCATCAACATCTGGGTAGCAGACCAGAGAGAAAACCTACAGGAGACTCTAGTCTTGGCTATTATTAACTGAAGTGGAATGAGGGAGCACAACTAAGAGCAGCTGAACCTGTGAGGGGTAATAATATATCGTTGTTTGAGGTCATCTCATTCCGGAGTGGTTTGTGAGGCAACAGTAACCAGAACAGTAACGTCAATGTATTCACAAGGCTAACTGGCAGGCTTCTCTTTGGAACTTTTTAGTGTTGTGCCCCATTTGATCATACACAAATATTGTAACACCGAAAAGATATTTTTTGACTTGATTCCCTTTTCCTTTGTCGATTATTAAGTGTCTATGCAACTCAATTAATGCTAAACTTAGTATGGTTATCTCCATGCTAGTGAGTGAAGACAATTTATCTTTCTGACATTAAAATGTTACATTATATACTCTACTAAATGGGCACAATTTTGGTTTTGTGGATACTGTTTTATTTTGCTAGCTTTACTTTGAAATTACCAAGTAGGATATATATATATAAATAACTTCTACAGTTACTACCCTTCACGTAATATACTAAAGATGCCATATTTCAATAATGATTAGAGTAAGATGGGGAAGAGTACATTGTTAGGGTTTAGGCAGGAAATGGAACTTTTGTTGCCTAAATAGATGTATTTAGTAACCCACTTCAGAAAAACAATAAGAAAACCCACCAATCTAACACATATAGTAACTGGGTAGTCTTGTTGATTTTCATTTGTGTTATAATAATACTATATATAATACTTTATATTGTTCAAGAAAGTAAATGCCATTGGTTCTGTTGTACTAGCTGTGTAAGATATGTCACCATGAGAACTGTTAAGAGGAAAGAAGTCATGTGTAACTTTTAAACCTGAGAACTCTGGACAATCAATAATAAACATTAAGCACCATCCTGAATCAAAACAAAATCTAGAATAGGTACTGCAAACAAACTCAAATAATATTACTAATTTATAGTTTTACAGTGTATCAGTGGCATAACCTTTCAGTTGATAGGACAGAATAGAAAGTACCAAAGAAAAGTAGATAAATACTACTAGACAATTATTAAGTGTGTTTATCACAGTTTAAAAGCAGAAAAAAAATCTAAGTTGAATTTTATACAAGTCTTTATTTACAACTTGTTTAACAACTGTACACTTTTTGCAGCCTTGAAAACATTTTTTGTACTTGAATGGGAAAATATAGTTTGACCAAATCTTAATTTTATTCTTCATATACATATACATATATTATATGCATACATATAAACAAATACATTTAATACCATTAACAAGTTGGCAGTCTAAAATGAATTAGTGATATCAAAAGGAAATACAAGATTCCAAAACAATTAAAAATCTTTCTTCTTGTGGTTCTGTGGACTATGTTTTTATGATTTTAGTGAAAATTTCTTACTGAGGCTCTGTAATAAGTAACTCACCTCAGAAAAACAATGCGAAAACCCACCTATCTAATACATACAGTAACTGGTCCGTAAATTCTGTAAACAGGTGGAAAATGCTTAGATGCTATTATGTACAATGTTGCTAAGTCTGTATTGATTCTATTTGCAAAGTAAGAAATTAGTCTTAAGTGGATTTCATTTATGTATTATGACAAAAAAGTAAAATTGAGATACTGTAAATTCAATAGACAATCAGAAATAAGAATATATCTAGCAATATCCCTTTTGCAAAGGTTAAAATGAAGGTAGATAACTACATAGTTAAATATGAACTGACAACAATTCACAGAATAATCAAATACTTAAGACATGAGTATAAGGCTTTAGAGCTGGGACTGTAATCAATACAACTCCAACTCCAATGTACTAAAGTGTTTTCCAGCTCATCGGAAAAATTTTAAAAAATACCATAGGAAAAAAAAGACTTTCTATTCCAAATCTTTGATAGAATAAGTCAAAATAAGGCAAACCACTAAATTATTAGACATGCTTGGATTTTGCTATTCATTACACAACCTAAATATTGGGTGTGATAAGTGATCAAATAGTTGTCAAAATATGCAAGTTGCAAAACAGTAAAATAAACCTGGAAATTATTCTTTGAATTATACAAAACCTGCAAATAGCAAAGTTAGTGACAGCAATGACATTTTCAGTGTATATGAATTTTAAATAGCTCAAGCTATTAAAAAAAATTAAAAGGCCCCAAATCAGTGTCTGGCATTTGAATATAGTCATTTTCTGTATTTATACCAAAAGGCTATTATTTCAAACATAATTTCCCTTAAATAACAGTCTTGTAGATGACATATCAAGTTGGGGCATCAAAAAAACCATGAAAATCATAGCAATTAAAAGGTGTAATTGAATGACAATCAGAATTTTATCACAGTCTTCTTGGAATTTGAAACTACCGGATCAAGTCTGTTTGATTTAAAATGTTTAAAGAGGAAGTGGACAACAACATGACTTCCCCATAGGATACTTTTACCAAGCACCAAGCTTATTCAAAGAATTATGATTAGTCCCTTGTTTTCATTACAAAATTCAAAGATACATTGATGCAGTTCACTTCAGTTAAGCACTTTTAGTAATAGGCCACATAATTAATATTAGAAAATGAATTATTAACTAAATCATTGGAATAAATTTCTTCATACATGAAACTTGAAACAGAATCTAAGTTACTAAGCAGGAAACTAAAGAAAACCAAATTATTTGGATCTTGATGTACATTTAGGGTAGAAGATAAATTATATTTTAAGGGAAAATTTTAAAGGGACAGAAATAAAATTGTTGGCAACTTTTACTCGGATTATATAGATCTAAATAACAAAATGTTTAAAATTTTTATTAAAAAAATCTAACATTCATCAGTTTCTGCTTGACAAATTTTCAACAATTATACTCAATTTAAAAAGACTACATAATAGGGAAAAACCCAAAGATACTAAATTATGATTTATGAACTAGAATCTATTTTTAAAAATATATTGAAAATTAAGTTAAAAGAATAGGGTTTTGATTTTTCCAAGATCTTTAAGACCACTACCTGTATATGACTACTGAGAACTTAAAATGTTGATAATGTGGGAACAAGATTTATTTAAATTGCCACATATGGCTAGTGTCTACTAATTGGACAATGCAGGTCTAGAATATCTACTCTTATTAGGCCAATGGAAAATAAGAACATTTACAAGGAGCCAAATGCATTCCATGACTAGTTTGCAGATATTTAAAACATTATTATTTTGTCTGTGTTGGTTTGTGTATGAGGTTTCATTTTTTTTTTTTTACCTTGGAGGACAAAAACAACTTTCCTCAAAGGTCGGAGCTAGACTTCTCTATTTCAATACGTGGTGTGAAACTTTTCACAGCATAGAAGCGCTTCTCTGATCTAATACAAAATAAACTCTAGGAGACTGTTCTTAGAGAAAAATCTCCCTGGTCTCTGGCAGCAAGTGTGTCAATGGTTATGCAACAAAAAACTTTTCTGTACTTTCGATTATGATTGAGTACTAATACATTCAAGTTGCAAATGGAAGTCTTGACTCCTAAAAATTCTTCTCAATAGAACAAAAAGAAAACCTTAACTATATTTGACCTTGAGAAAATGGTGAAATTCTTATAGCATATTTTTATAGTAGAGCTGGGAATATGTCTACAATATTTTGTCATTTTTACTGTGTATCAATAAACTTACCGCACCCCTATCATTTTTTAGCTACTAGATTTAATAACTACTAGAACTTGGCTTTCTTTCTTCTGTCTTTGGGTATATGCAATGATGAAGAAACTACTAGGGATGGGTTGTAGGTTTATATTTTAGGAGACAGGCAAATCAAAGCTAAGAACATCTGATTAGCTAGTTTTTATGACTGCACTCAAGAAAACAAATTTCTAAAGTGTCTGCATTTGAGAGTAGTTGGCTGCATAAATATTAGTAGGAGTTTGATTTATGTGAAATATAAACTGTAAATAATGCCTTATAGCCCCAAACCAGTGTCTGATAGAACTTTAGACTTGGAACTTAAGCACTGACTTAAAAAGTTTAGGAAGAATACAAAGTTCATTCACTTTGGTGGTATTTTACATTTATCTTAGGGAGTGCTCCAAAATAAGGAAAAGAACACTAGTAGAAAAGATATTAGTAGGAAATGACACAGAAAGGTAGAGGGGAAATAATATTAGTAAAGTGCTGTGAATCTTGCAGTAACATATAAATAATGCATAGTGATTAGAAACAACAGTAAACAATACTAATATATTCATTCTACTAGTAACATATATAAACACACACTAAAATGTAATCATTGACCATAGGTTAAAAATACACTAAGAATAAACACAAGTTCCTTTTATTAATATTACAATATAATTACTAAACTATTTTACTTCATCAATCCCAAGATCTCCAAAGTGATAATGCCTGCTTAGAAGTCTCCCACATACATTAAAGCCTCAGTGTGCTTTGGTAGTTTTCTTCTTCTCACTTTGAGATTGCTCTTCTCATCACATTTAATTCTCCCATTATGCTTTGAGTAAATACAATTCAGTATGTTAGTCCAGTGAACCTAAAATTTTGAGGCTATGGATACCTTCTCCAATGATTTTATCTTCAGACTCTAAGGATCTAAATCAGAGCCTGGCAGTAATGCATCAGATACATAAAGGCTGTCTGTGAATTTCTTTTTAAAGTCTACTCTTGTTTCTCTTTTAAACAAAATTTTGTGTGGAGTTACAATGTGTAATTAAGGGGGATAGAAAATTGGGTTATGGTTTTTAAACTAGATAATTTGGCAAATCCATGAAACCAATACTGTGTGCCTAGTTAATGCCCACTGAAGGGAAGGACAATTAAAAAATAAATTATATGCTTGTGTATTGTTTGTACTAAATGATCATGTAACAGATAAAATTTTTTTATAGGGACATTTGTTAAGATACACTGCATTTGAGCTGTATTAATACTTCCATCTATCTGAATATTTACTATAATTAGGTCATTTCTTATCCTGATACTCCATTCTACTCTCTTGAATGGATCTGCTTTAACAGGCTTCTACTACTTTCACAGAGTTTTATGCTCATTTATAATATAACATACAAATCTAATCAATAACAGTATTAATAGAATAACAAGAAAACAGAAAAACAGTGAAGATAATACATAATGTTGATACGTAATTACCAGGAAACATTTATACATCCCCAACCAAAATTGCCAAACTCATATACTTGCCATAATGAGGTTTAGATGTCTTGTTTTTCTAATAAACTAATCTCCCTTCTGTGTCATTTTCAGTGCATTCAAAGAATCTAAGAATACTCATTTTCCAAGATAATATTAAGCATACATTTAAAAAGTTTTTATATTCACAATAAAAAGCTATTTGAGAAGAAAGCAGTAAACATCTCCAAGGAACATAATCAACAATTTACAAGGCATAGATGTCATCACATTTGTGCAGTCCTTCATTTTGTAAAAAGGAAGCTAGTTATTAATACTTTCATAATTTGGGGGAGAGGGGAAAGGTAGATTAGCTTTATGAGCAGCAAATTATTTGATAATTTGGAGGCTTCTAAGAACTGAGTAGTATTTATTATAAAACTTTAGAGCAATAAAATCATTGTGCTGAAGTTGGACAATAAAATATTTTCCAAATTTCAATAAAAGGAAAAGCTACCAATTATTATTTAAATATGCTCCTATCGAAAGTAAAAAAAAATTGGATGCACATAGAGAATAGCTTTCCTTATATAAAAACTTCATGATATAAAATATTTGATTATATAGTTACAAAGAATAAGCTCTAAATGTAATGCAACTGCATTCTACAACTACCAAAATAAACTGCCATTCTGACAGTTGGGTCTACAAGAAAGGGTATTATCTTTCTTAAATGAAAATCCTACTAACTTATAAAAAGGAAAAAAAAATAAAAGATATGCTAAAATATTTTTAAAAAATCCTGCCATCTCATTTTATTTTGTGCAGACTATTATTTTCATGCTACTTAGGATATCCTTTAGGCTTCATTGTTAAGTACAATGCTACATGAGTTGACAGCCTTTCCTAAGCAGAATTTCTTCACAACATAAGGGTAGAAAGTCAAAATATTTTTTCCAACAAAATAAAGCATTTTATCTCAATGCTTTGTTCTACTCTTAACAGAAGCAAGATGCCAAGCATTTTTATCCCACTGTCTGAGCCAAGTTCTTATCCCTTGGCTGCAAACTAGCCAGGCTTTATACTAGCTGTGGGTTCTGGATACTTTTTTCAGATATATCTCAAATTGTTCCAACTGGGGATATTTATAATTTCTAGATTCTGAGATCTAGACATTTAGAGACTAAGTGCAGAGAGTGAAGATGATTTTAAAAATTATCAAGATAATTCTCATGTTGGGATATTTTCAAGTTTTTAGTAAGGTATTATCTTTAAAGGATTGAATGCTGCTCTGAGAACAAGAGACACTAAAACCTATTTTATATTATTAATTAGAATAAACAAAACTGCTACTAAAAAGGAGTAAAGTAGTTCATAAATAAAATGTGTCTCTTCTCAATCAAAATCACCTTCACTTTTTCCATTACTGCTGCTCTATTTGTGCAGCACTAAGTTTTCATGTTTTTGTGGAGACAAATGAATTATGTAGGCTGATGTTTCTAACTGGGTAACATTTAGCCTAATTTTGTACTGATGAACTTTCAAAAAAATTTTTTTTAAAATTTTTAAGAGACTAGGTCTCATTGTTTTGTCCAGAGTTATTTTGAACCCATGAACTCAAGTGATCCCAGCCCTGGCCTCCCAGGTAACTGGGATTACAGGCGTGCACCACCATGCCCAGCTGTACTGATGAACTTTTGTGATAAAAATTAAATAATGATACCTCAACAAAATTAGAGAATATTATTCTTATTATAATATCTAAAACCCAGCAAGTCAATTTTTATCCAGATATTGCTATCTAACAAATAAAAATTCAATCTGGATCAATTTTGGATTGTGGGTTCTTTATTTTGGAATTTCTTTTTCTTGGTTATTAAGTAGACAATTAATAAAAAGATAGGATCAAGTTTTTGAATGTTCTTTTAAGGTACATATAATTGTTCTTATTTTAGTTATGGTAAATTAATATATTTGCTGTCTATTTTTCCCCATTACAAATTTCTTAACTATACATTGCAGAACATAAATATTATGCTTTCATATTTTTCAGCTGTTTACTTTGTTTATTCTCACCATGGTTAGAAGAAACAGAAAGTTAGCTTTTTGTTTATAAGAATTCAAACACTGGGGTGATAGCACAACCTAACTCAATTTAATACTGTACTTACTCCATTGCTGAGGCCAGAGCTAGCTCCACTGCTCAAAAGGACCATGGCTTCATGAAACTACCACGTACAAGGAATTTATGAAAATACAGGACAGCACAGTACACATCTAGATAAAGTGCCCAATGCCCTTTAATCTCCAAATAGACCACTCATCATCATAAACCTTCTGAGAAATTATTTATCATTACTAGAGAAGCTAACATTTCATAAATCCTGTCTTAAGTCAGGCAAGGGAAAACAGGTGTCATTACATAATCACATAATGTTTAGAAATACATTTTACTCTATGTAATGAAGGTAATATACTAAATAGACAAAAGGCAGAACAAACAAAAATGGAAATCATGGATATGAACACTAAAAAGCATGCAGTAGATGCTGAAGAAAAATCAGAAGCAAAGCCTTCCAAAGTCTGGTGCCTTTACAACCATTCAGGGAAATGTATTTGAATAGATGGGTGGGTAGGAGACCAGAACGGGGGTAACAACCAGAGAACTAAAATTAAAACCACTCATCTCAAAGGTTAGAATCCATGTAATGAATGGTTCATAAAATCTTAGCTCCATTTTATTCTGTGTATAATTTTATCCTCTGTATAATTTCCCAACAATTTCAATTTTACCAAAGTTAGTATTCATTTCCTATTTTAAAAGTTGAATCCTTATGCTATTTGTAAAATATGGAGGCAGGAGTAATAGCTATCTTAAATAGTTTTTAATCATTATTGTCAAGACTTTCTATGTTGATTAGGTCTGCTTAGCCTCCTGCAACTGCACAATGCATTAAATTCACATGGTTTTCTTCATTATTACTAATTCTTCCTGCTTTGATCTCATCAGGTAGAAGCATTCACACTGCACTCAGACTTTTCTGTATATAAAAAATTAGCACAATGCATAGAGTTATTTATGTGTATATTCTAATACCTTTCTTCAAGTATGATTTCTGAGGACAAATGAAAACTCTACTACTTTTTAGGCAAGTTAGTATAAAAAAGGAAATAGGACTAAAACACTTGATATAGTTTAAGGATTAAATTTATAGATTAAGGATTATAGTTTCTGATAATCCTCAATTTTAACTTGATTTAAAGCTACTCGTTTGTATTTAATATAAAGAAATACAAGAAATCTGAACTTTCAAAATAGCAAGTACATGAAATAAAACTCTCATTTTAAGTGACCTATGTAAAATAAAAAATAAACAAAAAAAAAAGCCCTATAATTTCAGTAATTTTTGTTTTAAAAAAATGACCTATGGTGTAAGAAAAATGATGAAGGGATATTTAAATCTAATTTGAAACCATGAAACCATATGCTGACTCAAGCCAACATAGAAAGTTATGCAGAGGCATTTAATTTTCCAGTGAATGATATTTTGCATTTATATAGCACCTAGTATAATCAAAGTGCTTTTATGATCATTATTTTACTTGACGGTCATTAATGTAAATAAACATGGTTACAATCTGTCAACAAATTTAAGCACTTTGAAGCAACCAAATACCCAAGAGATTCTATTTAGTAGCAAATTCTTAGACTATACATAGAATTAGGAAAAAATGGAAAAGAGACGTATCAGAACATCACATACAAGAAGTCACTTATCGATCTTAAAGACTAATATTAGGATGTTACGTGTCAGCAATTACTGAAAAAGGATTTATATTAAAGAAAAAGTAAAATATATGAGATGCAAGTCAATAAGGCAGTGTCCAAAAGGTAAGAAGACTATCACTTGTAAGTATAGGAAAATAAGTCTTTTTGTGACAGGCAAATAAAATTATATGTACAGTCACATTGCCAGAATTCATTCAATTACTGTAACAGTGCAAAACAATAAAAAGTTAATGCACTGCCTTATTTTTTCTTCTGTAATTCCCCCTCCCACCTAAATAAATAATGCATCCACTTCTCCCAGCAAACTAGAAGGAAATAATGAAATTCTATGTTTTTAAAAAATGTCCAAATATTCAGGCAAATTTAATTTCCTATAAAACAATGTGAAAACTCATTTTTTTCCTCTAAGTAATTCTATCAGGTGCCTTAGGGTAAGGTTTGATTAGCACCTCTGTCAATATATTTGCCTTTGCAAAAAGTACACTTGCCAACCATTTTATAGTAAATACGCAAGTTATTTGAACTGGATTTGGAAAACAATTGAAACCACAGATTAATATATCATAAAAAGATTAATTTCCTTTAAACAAAGACATTCTTATAAAGCATGATAACACAGAGGCACAATAAAGAATATAAATTGTATACCAATTATTGGCAGAAAATCTAATTCATTACAAAGCCTACACCATTGGGGAAAGGACATTTTCATACAAACAAAAGTACTGCACTATTATACAACACTTTTAATTGGGCATTTAAAATTTTTTGGCACATTAAAAGGAACTGAAAAGACTAAAAAATAAAGGGCCAAGAAATGCAAACATTATAGATACAGGAGAGAAAAAAATCCCTCAAAGGAGAAATAACTAAATATTAACATAAAATAGAGACAAAACAAGCTGGCTGAATTTCCTGAAATGTAATTATATGTAACAGAAGTATGCTTCAATGCAGGGTGATTTATTCTAATGGCAAGACTTGTCTACCTTGCTGTGGCTGGCTGGACATGGCCTGGATAAGATCTTCTTGTGCTGGTTGCCTGTCTTTGCCTAGCCAAAAATGATTGCCCTGAACCTGTACTAGCAAGTCTATCTTCAGCCGCTTTTTTGTGCAGAGTCATTCCCTGTAAGAGAGAGAGAGAATGTAATCAATACAAAAATAGCGAAACTTCTCATAAAAAAAATTTCATCATGCAGAATTTGTTACACTGTATCATAAGTATGATATAGCATGTTAACTCTGCTCATTATAGATTAAAATATTTAGGATTTTAGTTCCAACAATTAGGCTCAAATCTTCCTTTGGAAAAATAATTTTCTACATTTACAACAACCAAAAATATATAATGGAGACACATTTTTGGCATACATCACATACTGAATCACACTTCCCTTTCGAATCAAGTATAGTTGATTTTCCAAGAAAAAGTAGAACTGATTGATAGCAGTTGATTCAAAGCATTTATTTGCTATGGAAAAACACAAAAGCACTTGTTTCTTAGGTAAAAGCCATTCTGTGGATAATACATACCAACATGCTGTTTTTCTTCATTTCAGGTAGAGGTGAATTCTCAAATTAAGAAAACTTTCTGACATCCCACTATAGAGGGAGCAACTGAGAGCTTTTCTTGAGATTGGAGGGTGGCCTGCTAGCTCACAAGTAAAAGGAAGCCCACGTGCTGGGCCCAGAGTACCTTAAATGAAGGCAAGAAATCTGGGCTGGGGTGGGGTGAGAGTGGGTGGGTAGTTTCCTAAAACAAGGTCAAGTCTATGAGTAGATCGGGGAAACGTGGTTATGGTACTGATACAATAAGTCAGTGAAGAACCCCAGCCAGAGAAATATTGAGAATGGTGCATGTAAACTGATGGGAGGAAGTAGATGATGGTAACAAGAAAGGAATGAGTCAATGGAGCAAAAAAAGGAATCAGGCAGATGAGCCAAGCCAGTAAAAAGAAAAGTGGCTTTCCTAAAGTGAATGGACACACTGGCACAGGACATGTGACTATCATTAGAGTTAGCTTCTAGGGAAGATACTTGTCATAGTGTGGCATTTTTAATAGAATTCAGTATATCTTACACACCAAATACATAACTTTTCTCCATATTCCCAATGAGAAAAATCCAGAATATATGTTTTATTCAATTTGAAATCAAAGCATTTAAGGATCTGAATAAAATGGACAAATATCAACTGCATCTTATTAGCAACTTGGCCATAAATATTAAGCATATCTTATTTATAACAATTATTTTTTACTTTTTTCCACTTGTACCTCCCAAGAACTTATTCAAATTCTTTACACACTTTTAAGATCTCTATCAGAAGGCGAAGGCAAGTCTCTGAGATACTTTATCCTTTTCCCCAGCACTTGTCAATTTCCTTTCTATTTCACTTGTCTGAGAAACAGACCTTTCTGAGTATATGTATCAAGCTGTACAGACTATCTTTTCTGAACATAACCAGTGTGAGTTTATTTGCAGGTATTCATTCTCTGGAAAGCTGAAAATCAGTACTTCTCTATAACACTCTATCCCAGAATAAATTAATTTGGCTCCATAAAAAACAAAAGTGAAATCATAAAAACAAGTCAAGAACATGAAATTATTAATTAAGTTTTGAGGGACAGAGCTCCAAGACTGCTAACACTAACCTTGTAGAAGGACGAAAATGAAACAGAAAGGTGTTAGGACTAGTTTCTAGAGAACATCCTTAAAGTATGTACTTTCTCCTACTTTTAAAACTTCTCTTTTCAGGAAACTTGTATTCAAGGAAACAGTATTCTACACCAATCATGTTTTCCTTATTTTTTAATTGGATAAACTATTAAAGATATAACTTTAACTGAGGAAAAAGAAGTCATGAATTGCTTGATAAGAGGGGTACATTGTGAGAAATGCACCATTAGGTAACTTTTGTTATGTGAAAGTCATATCATATACTTACACAACCCTAGCCATGTAGCATACTGCACACCCAGAATACATGGCATAGCCCTCTGGGACTACCATCTTACATGTGTTCTTTGGTGACCCAAAGGTCCATACATGAAACTATGAATTTTCATGAAGAATCAATTATAACTGCAAACAGAAACCATGGTGTTGTGCCAAATAACACAACTAGGGCATGGGGGGGGGGGATTAAGAAAGGAATCTGGTCCAATTTCCTGTCTCAGACAACTAATATTGTAATAAGGCAGAAGTGGTCTTACTAGGAAAAAGAACAAAGAAAAGAAAAAAAAAAAAAAACCAAAAACCCTTGGGAAAAAAATACCAAAAAATCTCTTTGGCAGTTTTCAAAATCCACTGCTATTCATAATGGCAGAAAATTTTACTGAAACCTAGAAAGTCAATAACTTTTTCTCCCCTGCAATACTTGTAAGGCTTATTTTTGTTGTAGGAAAGTTCCATTCCACAATTTTCAGTGGTTAAAAATCTAATACCATGAACATTTTTCAAATCCTAAGAGAGAATCAAATTCTCATCATAACTCCCTACTCTGAAAAGGCACTGCAATAGTCCCACAAAAAGTCATTTTATCTAACTGGTAGGATTGAGCTCAAAATGTCCCAATCCTGTGTATGTTCTGCCTTTTAATTGTAAAGTTAGCTATAGGTTTTGTTAGTGCAAGTCAGAATCGCAATTACTCTCAGATTCATTCAGTGGAGTTACTTCTATAGTAAAAGAAATGAGTATAGTAAATACTACACACTCATTGAACTTTAAAATAGCTTTTGAAGTATTCTTTTCTTACCATATTGTACCAGGCACTAACAATATATTTTTCTTCCATTTCTCTTTGACTTTTCGTTTTCTCATATTCTTTCTAAAAATCAAAACATGTAAAGGAGAAAAACAATTCAATATCAATAAAATAATCACAATTAGCTATCTAAATTCATTGGTTCAATTTTTTAAAGCATGGTCTGTAGGAAAGAATCAAAAGTCAAACATTGTATAGTATAGACAAGCACCTCTAATGATTGGAATAGTCGGTCTCGTTCCTGGAGTTGATTTTTAAGAGCTTGTATTTCTGGTGCTGCTCCTTGATTCTGTTTAGGATCTAAAGTACGGATAACCTGCAAAAAAATGATAGTAGAAAAAAATTGAAAGTCTCAAATTTAAAAGAACATACAACATACGGAAGCAGTTTTAAAAGGATACTTTACAAATTAAATAGATGAAATGACACTGAATTGTTGTAACTTTTAATTACATAAAACATGAATTGTAGATGTAGTTCAGATTAATATTAATAAATAACATTACCAATAGCTATACTTCCTTTTCCTTTTTTTCAGATTCCGTTCAGTGAGCTATTTGCCTCTGACCAGATAA